>JANAVB010017200.1:3546479-3803979 GCA_029216955.1 Iris pallida | reverse complement strand
AAATTTCTCCGCCTAGGTGCGTGGATCGTGTCTGTGTCCAATTCCTTCCGTGTCAGCCGTGACGGCCTCGGGTCCGACCCCGGTGACTCTCTTATTCCACACTTCTTACATTTACATTTATTATTTTCGTGTCAACAATTCCGACACGATATTCAATCAAATCCTAACCCTACCCCTAAATAAATTCCTTGTTATCCTAACAGCAGCTTCCCGATGCCAGCACCACCCTCGTCGTCCAGCCATCCCCGACCACGGGTTGCTCCATCACCATTGTCACCACCCTGCCCTCACCACGAGAACCCCAACACCAGCCATCACCACCATAGCCAATAATCCGTCCCCGCCATCACCGAACCCAGCCTCATCGACCCACTCCAGCCATCCACAGCCGAACCCGACCACCTTGCCTTGACCACACCCCCGGCCAGGCCAGATAGCAGCGTCACCACCCACACCATCATCACCCCACGGCCTCGTCGTCGGAGCGGTACCCAAAAGAAAAACCCAAATCCGGCCACCCCTGTCGTGGCCTTCGTCACCGACCAACACACTAAAGACCCAGAAATCCTCACCACCGCCACCACGGCCATCACCGGCCGAAACCCCCACCGGCCACCACCACAAAAAAAAATTTTTAAAAAAAAAAGAAGAAGAGAACCACCGCCTCCCTTACCTCGGTTCGCCGGCGCCTCCATCCACCGCCGACCGCCGCGGTCGAGCAACGCCGGTTCGCCGTACCCCGAGCATTCCCTCCGCTCACCCGTTCCGCCCGCCGAGCCCCAGCGAGATCTCCGCCGCCTATCTCTTCCTCTCCGCCTAAAGCCCTTCCCCCCTCCTCGATCCGCCTCCCTCGTCACCATCTCTGTCGCCTATACAGCGTCTCCGCCCCGCCATCGGACAGCGAGCGCCGCCTCCGCCACCGCTCTCCCCCGATCCTCTCTGCCCTAGCCGCCGCGTGCGCCACCATCCGAACCGCCCGCTCGAACAGTCCCCGTCGCCGTCCGAGTCTCCCTGCCGCCGTCTCGCTCCCAGTGAGCGGCCGTCCCGATCGCAGCCTCCCAACGCTGCCTCCTTTCCGCCACATCGCTCCCCTCTTCCGTTCTCCGTCGCTTTCCTCGACCATATCGCCCCGCCGGACCGCCGCTAGCCTCTGTCCCGTTCCCCTCTCGCTCGCTCATCCGCTCAAACCCTTTTTTTTTATTTTTTTTTATTTTTTCTCTCTCTCCAATCTTCTTTTACTCGGGAACTCGGGAGCAGTGACTGCTGCACTGGATTTTTTATTAATTATTTTATTAATTAATTATTTAATTATCTTGGGTTGCGGTATGTTGTTGTGTCTTTTAGCTATTATATCATCATCATCTTTATTCTTATAATTAGTATTTTTATTACTATCAATATTATTATTATTATCATCCTTCTTATTATTATTATTATTATTATTATTATTATTATTATTATTATTATTATTATCTTCATTATTGTTATCTTTATTATTATTATCATCATCATAATTATTGTTATCATTATCATTTTTTTAATATTTTATTAAGGCTGATGTTTGATGTTATTTAAATTGGATTATTTTATTTTTCTTATTAATACTTTTAAGATCTTGGTCCTACAGTATGTGATAAGAGATTGATAAATACTATTATTTTTGGTATAAATTATTTATACAAGTTACTTGAGTAATTAAAATAGAGAATTTCATAAAAACTATTTTTATTATTGGTAGCAATGATATTATAGGCTAAAATATACTGTTGTAAATTTTCTATTTATTTAAAGTAAAATATTTGACAAATTTTAGTTTTACAAATATGGATTTTAGCATTAAATAATTTTCTATAATTATTTTGTTTCTCATAGAAGATTTTTGGAAAATATAGTTTTTTTTAAATCAATTATTTTTACTACTTAGAGTTTTTTTAGACGAAAAACAATTTCTAATTTTGTAAGTACGTATTTTATCTAAAATATTTTTTAATTGTTTTCTAAAAATCGTATATATGTTATTTATCTAATTTCCTTCGATTTCCTCCAGCCCGTGACTAAGCCCATTATTCCAATTCCCTTTGCCAATTCAATCAACCCCCTGTCCACCCTAACTAATTCGACCGTCCCGAACCCAATGGAACTCTCCGTGTCATCATCAGAGGCTCCCATGCATAGTTGTAACACCGAAGTCGAATTTTGTGCTACCTTTATTGTACCACACCAGACAGCTCACCAGGCGTCGTTACCAGGCAAGTATACCTTGCTAATTAACTGTCAATTATTTATTTTTTGTATTATTTATTTTGTCCATATTGTTAGTTTCCTTTGATATAAATTGTGCGTCCAAGCCACACTTGGGTGCAAGCGACTTTATTAGTCGTTATTTTATTTTATGCATGTTGACTTAGTATTAGCGGACTACCTTCTTATTGGGGGATATCCTCATATCTCCTTTGGCTGTGAAACTCACACTACACAGTTTGAGGCATTTTATTAGGGGCACGACTTATTGACTAGCTATCTCTAATGTCGTGTGACGGTAGATATTCGTAACTGGTATGAATAAGGTTTTAGAGACTCAAGCAGTTACAAAGCTGGACGAGCCATGGACATGACTTGAACAGTGTGGGATATATTGGGGGAGGACAGTCGCTAGTATGTATGGGAAGCCAAACAGGTAAACCACAGTCTCCGGATGGAACTGTAGCGATATATTTGCAGATACCCTCTGACGTTTTGGACGTTACGGCCGGATACAGATGACTGGATGCCAGTTACGTACACAGAGCCTAAAATCCCACCCATGCACATGAAAGTTGTCCTCTAAATTGCACAATAGGCAGTTAGAATCTCCTTTGCATATTTATGCCTAGTTTATATATTATTTTATTCTGACAGTCATATTAGCTTGTTCCTCCTGTATCTTGCTACGTCCGTCTGAGGACCTGGTTTTTCCCCAGGTGTGTGTTCATGTTTTCTGCAGGCATCCTAGCCAAGGCCGTGGTCTTCTCCATTCTTTCGAAGACGATTGCGCTTGGTTCGTCTTGCCATTTATTGATCGATTTCTTGTACATTTTTTTTATTGAGATAGTTGGTAGTGGACTTTGTCTCCGCCCAACGATTGTATCACAAATATCCAAGTTGATTTTATATTATTATTCTTTTCATTATGGATGAGATTTAGTTTGTCTTGGATTACTACATTTTACAGCTTATGTATTTATACGAGGCCTACGTACTTCGTATGAATACAGCTGGCATGTCTACGTTTCTAGTCCTACGTATATTGGGACTGGGCATGATTTTGTTATTGATTGTTCTTCATTGATAGCCCTTGTGACTTCTCACCCCTACTAAATCCTTAATTTTGAGGACAAAATTCTTTTAAGTTGGGTAGGATGTAAAACCCCTAAATTTCTACTATTTTTTTTATTATTTTTGGTAATGATTTAAAATTTTGTATTGTACGTCGCGTAGTCGTATTTTGTGTCGCGCACGAAATTTATTTTCTTGCTCGTCGAGTGCGAAAATGTGCGAGCGTACATAATTTTGAAAAATATTTTTATTTTTATGGTTTCAAAATAATATACATAATAGTTATTTTGTAAGCATTCCAAAATCTCCAAGTTTGTTATTATTTATAAGGCCTTTCATTTATAGAGCTATAATAATAAATAAATATTCAAATAAAATTTTATTTTAGAAAAATATATTTATGTAAATATTATTTGGTCATAGATAAATATTTTGTAATTATTTATTAGTTTATTTTTAAATAATAATGTAATTTTCAAAATTATTATTATTAGTATTTTTGAAAAATATATTTTTGAATTATTATGGCAATTTAGATCTTGATTTGATTCCATGGATTTATTTAAATAATTAAAATAATACCTATATTTTGAAATTTGATTTACCTTATCTAATTTTAAGTTAAAGGTTGAAATTTAATTGGATTTAATTTGGATTGGATTTGGATTTGAATTTGGATTTAATTTATTAGTAGCTAATTATCTATTTGGGTTTTAAATAAATACTAATCTTTATCTAACGCGGAATTCCCACATCCTATAAATAGGCAGATACTCCTCCATAAATTCCTCACATCACAAATTACTCCATAAATTTCTCCGCCTAGGTGCGTGGATCGTGTCTGTGTCCAATTCCTTCCGTGTCAGCCGTGACGGCCTCGGGTCCGACCCCGGTGACTCTCTTATTCCACACTTCTTACATTTACATTTATTATTTTCGTGTCGACAATTCCGATACGATATTCAATCAAATCCTAACCCTACCCCTAAACAAATTCCTTGTTATCTTAACAGCAGCTTCCCGACGCCAGCACCACCCTCGTTGTCCAGCCATCCCCGACCACGGGTTGCTCCGTCACCATCGTCACCACCCTGCCCTCACCACGAGAACCCCAACACCAGCCATCACCACCATAGCCAATAATTCGTCCCCGCCATCACCGAACCCAGCCTCCTCGACCCACTCCAGCCATCCACAGCCGAACCCGACCACCTTGCCTTGACCATACCCCCGGCCAGGCCAGATAGCAGCGTCACCACCCACACCATCATCACCCCCATGGCCTCGTCGCCGGAGCGGTACCCAAAAGAAAACCCAAATCCGGCCACCCCTGTCGTGGCCTTCGTCACCGACCAACATACCAAAGACCCAGAAATCCTCACCACCGCCACCACGGCCATCACCGGCCGGAACCCCTACCGGCCACCACCAAAAAAATTTTAAAAAAAGAAGAAAAAGAAGAAGAGAACCACCGCCGCCCTTACCTCGGTTCGTCGGTGCCTCCATCCACCACCGACCGCCGCGGTCGAGCAACGCCGGTTCGTCGCACCCCGAGCTTCCCCTCCGCTCATCCGTTCCTCCCGCCGAGCCCCGGCGAGATCTCCGCCGCCTATCTCTTCCGCTCCGCCTAAAGCCCTTCCCCCCTCCTCGATCCGCCTCCCTCGTCACTATCTCCGCCGCCTATACAGCGTCTCCGCCCCGCCATCGGACAGCGAGCGCCACCTCCGCCACCGCTCTCCCCCGATCCTCTCTGCCCTAGCCGTCGCGTGCGCCACCATCCGAACCGCCCGCTCGAACAGGCCCCATCGCCGTCCGATTCTCCCTACCGCCGCCTCGCTCCCAGTGAGCGGCCGTCCCGGTCGCAGCCTCCCAACGTTGCCTCCCTTTTGCCACATCGCTCCCCTCTCCCGTTCTCCGCCGCTTCCCTCGACCATATCGCCCCGCCGGACCGCCGCTAGCCTCCGTCCCGTTCCCCTCTCGCTCGCTCATCCGCTCAAACCCTTTTTTTTAATTTTTTTCTCTCTCTCCTATCTTCTTTTACTCGGGAACTCGGGAGCAGTGACTGCTGCACTGGATTTTTTTATTAATTAATTATTTAATTATCTTTGGTTGCGGTATGTTGTTGTGTTTTGTAGCTATTATATCATCATCATCTTTATTCTTATAATTAGTATTTTTATTACTATCAATATTATTATTATTATTATCCTTATTATTATTATTATTATTATTATTATTATTATCTTTATTATTGTTATCTTCATTATTATTATCATCATCATAATTATTGTTATCATTATCATTATTATTAACGTTTTATTAAGGCTGATGTTTGATGTTATTTAAATTGGATTATTTTATTTTTCTTATTAATACTTTTAAGATCTTGGTCCTACAGTATGTGATAAGAGATTGATAAATACTATTATTTTTGGTATAAATTATTTATACAAGTTACTTGAGTAATTAAAATAGAGAATTTCATAAAAACTATTTTTATTATTGGTAGCAACGATATTATAGGCTAAAATATACGGTTGTAAATTTTCTATTTATTTAAAGTAAAATATTTAACAAATTTTAGTTTTACAAATATGGATTTTAGCTTTAAATAATTTTCTATAATTATTTTGTTTCTCATAGAAGATTTTTGGAAAATATAGTTTTTTTCTAAATCAATTATTTTTACTACTTAGAGTTTTTTTAGACGAAAAACAATTTCTAATTTTGTAAGTACGTATTTTATCTAAAATATTTTTTAATTATTTTCTAAAAATCGTATATATGTTATTTATCTAATTTCCTTCGATTTCCTCCAGCCCGTGACTAAGCCCATTATTCTAATTCCCTTTGCCAATTCAAGTCAACCCCCTGTCCACCCTAACTAATTCGACTGTTCCGAACCCAATGGAACTGTCCGTGTCATCATCAGAGGCTCCCATGCATAGTTGTAACACCGAAGTCGAACTTTGTGCCACCTTTATTGTACCACACCAGGCAGCTCACCAGGCGTCGTTACCAGGCAAGTATACCTTGCTAATTAACTGTCAATTATTTATTTTCTGCATTATTTATTTTGTTCATATTGTTAGTTTCCTTTGATATAAATTGCGCGTCAAAGCCACACTTGGGTGCAAGCGACTTTATTAGTCATTATTTTATTTTATGCATGTTGATTTAGTATTAGCGGACTACCTTCTTATTGGGGGATATCCTCATATCTCCTTTGGCTGTGACACTCACACTACACGGTTTGAGGCATTTTATTAGGGACACGACTTATTAACTAGCTATCTCTAATGTCGTATGACGGTAGATATTCGTAACTGCTATGAATAAGGTTTTAGAGACTCAAGCAGTTACAAAGCTGGACGAGCCATGGACATGACTTGAACAGTATGGGATATATTGGGGGAGGACAGTCGCTAGTGTGTATGGGAAGCCAAACAGGTAAACCACAGTCTCCGGATGGAACTGTGACGATATATTTGCAGATACCCTCTGACGTTTTGGATGTTACGGTCGGATACAGATTACTGGATGCCAGTTACGTACACATAGCCTAAAATCCCACCCATGCGCATGAAAGTTGTCCTCTAAATTGCACAATAGGCGGTTAGAATCTCCTTTGCATATTTATGTCTAGTTTATATATTATTTTATTCTGACAGTCATATTAGCTTGTTCTTCCTGTATCTTGCTACGTCCGTCTGAGGACCTGGTTTTTCCCCAGGTGTGTGTTCATGTTTTCTGCAGGTATCCTAGCCAAGGCCGTGGTCTTCTCCATTCTTTCGAAGACGATTGCGCTTGGTTCGTCTTGCCATTTATTGATCGATTTCTTGTACATTTCTTTCATTGAGATAGTTGGTAGTGGACTTTGTCTCCGCCCAACGATTGTATCACAAATATCCAAGTTGATTTTATATTATTATTCTTTTCATTATGGATAAGATTTAGTTTGTCTTGGATTACTACATTTTACAGTTTATGTATTTATACGAGGCCTACGTACTTCGTATGAATACAGCTGGCATGTCTACGTTTCTAGTCCTACGTATATTGGGACTGGGGCGTTACAGCACGATGTACTTGCCTATGGAGGAGGAGCGGTTTTAATGGAGAAGAAGAAGGGGTTTTAAGAAATAATGAAGAGAGAGAAAAAGTAGGTAGATTTTAAATGAAGATGGTGGTAGGTAGGGGTTGGGTTCATGATGAACCAAAGGGATTGAACCAAGCCAACCAAAATAAACCAAGTCAAGGTACGATATGCCATGATGAACCTAAACAAGACTAAACCAAAATTAGCTAGCAAGACAAGATAAATAAAAAATAAATACGGGTCAGGATTCCATACACGTATACTGGGAAATACGTATAACCGAAAACGGGAATGACAACTCTACCTACCTTAAAAGAATTCCGTCCTCAAAATTTAATCAAGAGGCTAGAGATGTCGAGCAAGCTATACTAATCACAAGCAAGTTATAGCTAAGCAATCAATCAAGCAATCATTCATGCAAGCAATGAAGTTGAAGGCATAAGGCATAAGAAGACGTTATACCTTATGAGTCAAGCAGGTCGGGTTATCGCGATCGGATATCATCCTCATGCTCCTACGTTGACTCTTCCAAAGAGTGATGACCCTAAGCAACACGGACTAACTTGATAGTCTTGTTTTTGAGTATCTTCTCTCTTCGGTCCAATATGGATACGGGTCTCTCCTCATATGAAAGGTTGGTAACAACAACCAATTCTGAATGATCAAGGCCATGACTCGGATCCGGGATATACCGTCGTAATTGGAATACATAGAAAACATCATGTACTTCACGTAGCGACGATGGAAGAGCGAGATGGTACACTACCAAAATAAGTCAAATCAGCGACGAATTTAGCGACTCCAAGAAAGAACGTCGCTAATTTTTGGGGGTTTAGCGACGTTTTACTAATACGTCGCTATTAGTTGCCAACAACGACTAATAGCGATGTCTAGCGACTACAGTTTATTAAATGGGAACCTGCGTCGCAAGTTCGTCGGTACACGTCACTGATGTAGCGACGCGTAGCGACGCAATTTAAGCGGCGTCACCGTATATTAAATTTTAGCGACGTTTAGCGATATCCTTTTTGGACGTCACTAAATGTTTCATATAGGCTGCGAGGGTTTCCTTTTCAATCATTCACAAATTTTCCCCTCAATTTTTTGTGCGCTCCTCCTCCGCGGTGCTCCTCCGGTGATCTCCCTCCTCCGGCCTCCTCCTCCTCCTCCATCTCTCTTTCTCTCTCTCACACACACACACACTCCCCTGTCCCTGCTGTCCCGGCTCTGACGCTTCCCAGTTTCTCCTCGTCTTCTAGCTCTCTCTTTCGCTTCTAGTTCGTATCCACGAGAGCGAGGAATCATCGTACGAGCAGCAGTCTGTACGTGTGTGTTTTGTGATTTTGTTGGTTTGGATACGTCGTGTCCCATTGTGTGGACACGAGACTCACAGTGTGACACCTATATATGTACACGACTCATATCAACTGTCAATTTGATGGTTTGCTGGGATTCGAATTCTAATTTAGGGTTCGAGCCCTATTTACTGATACTGAGAGTTTTTTGGACATTCTTAGGGTTTTGAAATGAAGAATAAATTAACTAATAATATTAGTTAATTGATGTTTACATGTATACATGTCTGTGATAATGTTTAGATGAACTGGGATTCATGGGATGCATGTTTAGTTTGTATTAATCAATGGTACTATGTATACTGTTAGGCCCCTCTTTAACAGTATACTATGTATATTGTTAACACATAACCCCCTGGACACCAATACTGTAAGCTTGAGCTTGGCTTGACTAGAATTAATCGAGCTCGAGCTTGATAAGTTTTTCATTTTGGAGTTTGAGCTTGGTATCGGAAAATATGAGTTTTGTATCGAAAAATATGAGTTTAGAAAAATATGGATCCATGATTTGGTGCAGCAGCAGCAGCTTCTCATAATCAAAACTGATGTGGTTAGCCATTGGCCTTGATTTTTAGTTCAGGTTCTATAAGGAATTTGCATTAATCAACGGTACGACATGGTGATCAGGACATTGGGGGTCTGATTTTGAGCTGTGTGAGGAGGAGGAGTGTGTCTGGGTTTTAAATTACATTGGGGTCTAATTTTGGCTTAAATGATTATATCGGTTTGTTGAGTATTGGCTTTCTATATATTTGGATTGTTGTTCATTTGTTGTTTATTCGTGGATTCTCTACATTCGTGGATTCTCTATATTATTATAAGCTGTGTAAGGACAATAGGCCATCTCCATTGGGGTCTAATTTTGAATTACATATTTCTAATGTGAGGGGTGTGTCTGGGTTTAGAAGTAACTGTCCCATTAATCTGATTTTGAATTATATATACCAGCCAGACACTGACCCTGTAGCCATTCGACTGGCGAGGCAAAAATCTATATACGATATTTGCTATAAGGAATTTAAATTAATCTACGGTACGATATCGTGATCAGGACATAGTCCCTGCAGCCATTCAATTGGCGAGGCAGAAACTATGTATTCGTAGATAAAGTTGACTATCCTTCGGCCCTCATCACTCGACAATGATGATACGACAACCTAACACTACATCTTTTAGTAGTAGATAATGTCTTAGTATTACATTTTGTGGGTTAATCTTATTGATTCTGTTACATCCTTCAGATACTAGATTCGATAATAACATATACTACACCATATATACAGAACATAGATGATTCACACTAATGTATGCTAGACTGATTTTGGGTTGCGTTCTGAGCCATTCGACCCCACACTTGGCAATTAAGCATGTGAAATATATCGTTGAAAAACATAAAATTTTGGGTTGTGTTCTGAGCCATTCTTCACTTTCTGCAGTAATTATCTTAAAATGGATATGAATTACTATCTGCGGAACCGTTTGTGGATGTACAATCGTCATCCTGATAAATTACTATCTGTGGCAATATTTGCAGAATTATCTTAAAATAGATGTGAATTACTATCTGCGGAACCGTTTATGGATGTACAATCGTCATCCTGATGACATGTGCGGTGTGTGAGATGAATTTATATAGGGTGTACAACAGTTCCTGCAATTTGCCAAGGTGTTCCCTCAGTACATGGACCGTACAAAAATTAAGTGTCCATGTGTGAGATGTCGTAACTTGAAATATCATTCGGAAGTGGATGTGACATATCATTTGTATTCGAGGGGTTTCATGCCAAATTATTATCAGTGGACCACACACGGAGAACTTGTGCCTTTAGCCTCCGAGCCGGAGCCTTATGTGGAGCCTTATGTAGATGTCCACGAGCATGTTGATTACGACCAAGGGTGGACGAACATGGTTTTCAATGCTGCAGGGCCTAGTTTCGATCCGAATAATCAATATGCAGCTGAGGAGGCACCGAATGCCGATGCTGCAAAGTTTATGGAGTTGCTGGAGAATGCAAGGACTCCTTTATATCCTGGTTGTGATGACCATTCACCGTTGGAGGTGATTACAAGATTGTTGAGCATAAAATCAGATTTTAACATTTCTCAAGAATGCTACAACCGAATCCTGGAGTTAATTAAAGATATATTGCCGGAGGGTGGCAAGTTACCTAAAGACTTCTACCGATCCAAGAGAATGGTGAGATCGCTCTGGATGGGGAATGAAAAAATTGATGGATGTCGCAACGGATGCATGTTGTACTATAAGGACGACAAGGATGAAGACGCCTGCAGATTTTGTGGTACCGATCGCTTCAAGGAAACTAGTACAACAAGGACTTCTGGTGCACGCAAGCCAACAGATTCGATGCACTATTTGCCTTTGATGTCGCAGTTGCAGAGGTTGTTTATGGTAAAGGAGACAGCTGATAATATGAGTTGGCACAAGCGGGAACAAATAGATGGAGTACTGGATCATCCATCCGACGGAGAAGCATGGAAGCACTTTGATCGAGTGTATCCCGATTTTGCTTTGGAGTCGCATAATGTCAGATTGGGGCTTTCCTCCGACGGTTTTACCCTATTTGGACTTTCGGGCTCACAATATTCTTGTTGGCCTGTGATTGTTACTCCGTACAACTTGCCGCCTTGGATGTGTATGAAGACTCCTTATATGTTCCTAACTATTATTATTCTAGGTCCGAAGAACCCGAAGAGGAACATCAATGTGTTCTTACAGCCCTTGGTAGATGAGCTGAATCAGTTGTGGGAAGTAGGTGCAACCACATATGATGTTTTCAGAAAGTAGAACTTTCAGATGAGGGCCGCACTAATGTGGACCATCAATGATTTCCCGGCCTGTGGAATGTTATCGGGTTGGAGCACCCATGGTCGTCTCGCATGTCCGTATTGTATAGATCGCACTAAGGCTTTCCGTTTGAAACACAGAGGAAAATCGTGCTTCTTCGATTGTCATCGACAGTTCCTGCCAAAGGATCATCCGTACTGGAGGAACAGGAATGCTTTTCGTGCTGGCGTGGTAGAGAAGTCCAGTCCACCGCCACGGTGGTCCGGGGACACGATATGGGAGGAAGTTAAAGAATTGTCAAGTGCTATTGAAGAGCCAACAGCGGGGTACAAGTGTGATGGATTTGGCCGCGCTCACAACTGGACGAAGAGGAGTATATTCTGGGACCTACCATATTGGAGAGACCATCTGCTCAGACATAACCTGGATGTCTTGCATATCGAGAAGAATGTATTTGACAATATAATAAATACCGTGATAGACGTAAAGGGGAAGACGAAAGACAATCCCAAGGCCAGGTTGGACTTAGAAGAAATATGCAGACGTCCAGAGTTGTATTTGATAAAGGAAGGCAGTAGAAAATATAAGCAGTCCAGGGCCATTTTCTCACTGGACAAGGAGGACAAAGGTAAACTTTGTAGGTAGATCCAGGGCCTAAAATTTTTAGACGGGTACGGATCGAATTTGAGAAGATGTGTTGACCCGAAGTAGAACAAACTACAGGGTATGAAGAGCCACGACTGTCACGTTTTTATGGAGAGGTTAATCCCGATTGCATTTCGGGAATTCTTACCTCAGGTCGTTTAGGATCCACTGACAGAGATTAGCATATTTTTCAGAGATCTTTATTCTACTAAGTTGCTCGTCGATCGGCTTAAAAAACATGAGAAGGACATTGCAGTAACATTGTGTAAGCTTGAGAGGGTGTTCCCTGCTGGATTCTTCGACTCTATGGAACATTTGCCAATTCATCTTTCCTATGAGGCACGTATTGGTGGGCCCGTCGGTTATCGGTGGATGTACCTGTTCGAGCGCCATCTAAACCACCTGAAGAGGAAGGTAAAAAATAAGGCACGGGTCGAGGGTTCTATTTGTGAAGCCTATGTCCTTGAGGAGATTACAAACTTTTGTTCAATGTATTTCAAGCCTCATATTGCTACAAATAGAACAAGAGCTCCGAGGAACAACGATGGAGATATAGAATATAATGATGCATTATTGAAAGTCTTCAATGCTCTTGGAAAGCCTTCTGGAAAACTGAAAAAGAGATATTTGAATGATGAGGAACTAAGGGCTGCCCAGTTATATATATTACTCAACTGCGAGGAGGATGAAGTGGAAAAGCTAGAATGGTAAGTGAAAATCTTCAACGTTCAAGTCATCTATTTGTTGATTATGTTATTATAATTTAACGAGTATATCCCGATATTTATTGGTTTTCAGTAAATTTAATGATGAGGTGAGGTTAAGTAGACCATACATTGCAGATGAAGAAGTAGAAGAAGAAATGAGACTTTATTTCCCATCTGGTTGAATGCATATGTACGTAAGAAGCTAGTTAGAATCTTCCTCCATTTGTATTTGCACAAGAAATAACTTAACATTGAACTTAATTTTGTATCTTCTCGTGTTTAGGTCGATCGTCCGGACGTCATCTTTGAGAATGAATCTATTAGAACTCTTGCCAAGGGACCAATTTATGCCGTCAAGATATGGCCAAGTTATTGCGTGAATGGATTTAAGTTCAAGTCAACAAATGCTCCCATCAGAGATAGCTTCCTGGATCTTGATTCCACAAAAAAATAGTTGCTTGTGTATCAAATCTACAAACTACAAAGATGTCACTCCAGGCAATAATTTCTATGGCGTCTTACGGGAGATCGTGGAATTGACGTACAACTATGGCATAGAGCCTGCCAAGATCGTGTTGTTCAAAGTTGATTGGTTCGATCCGATACAAGATCAAGGATGGAAAATTGACAAGCATGGTCTTGTGGATATTAACTACCATCGTCGATACCAAGGATTCGAACTATTTATCATAGCAAGTCATGCTCAACTCGTATATTTTACAACATATCCTAGACGGGAAACAACGAGGTACGACTGGTGGGCAGTATACAAGACTAAAGCCAAAAATACCTACGACGTCGATGAAGTGGCTTATCAGGAGGACGAGCTGCCTCTTGTACCAAATATAGTTAATGTCGACTCAGCAGAAGTTTCCCATTTCATATATACTTGTGTAGAAGAGGTACAAGTATCCGAAGGAGAAGACGAAGGAGATGCTAGTGACGATGAGGAGGAAGAGGAAGAGGATGAGGAGGAGGAGGCAAACGAAGAAGATAAATTTTTAGAGGATGATTGAGAAACTGTGATTTTAATGTATTCATATTTATGTAATCTTAAATTATGAACTATGATAATTTCTATTAGTATTCAGATTTTTGTAAACTTAAATTATGAATTCTAATGTATGCAGATATTTCTAAATTGTCATTATTTTTATTTATATTTTTAATCATATATTATTATCAGCATGGCAGGACGACGTGGAGGCATATCAGGACGATGCGGAGATAGGTCAGGACGAGTCGTGTCCTTAGGTGGACAGAGAGCTCCGTTACCAGAGGATGGCTCTGGACCATCGTCTGACCCGAGCACTCTATTGTACCATACGGTCGCAGGTCCGGGGGGCAGTACACCTGGGATGAGCAGTTCCAGGCTTGCTTATACTGCTTCCCTAGCAATCCTACCGCTGACAGCAGCATGGCGGGTGGGGAGCAGGTGGAGGAGGTAGTCCCTACTCCCGTCCGGGCGGATCTATACCAGAGCGACCCTCCATGCGTACCTCAGGACGAGACGACGATGGAGATTTGGGCCGACGGTCCTACGAAGTAAGTTAAATGAATATATATATATATATATATATATATATATATATATATATATATATTATATATATATATATATATATATTATATATATATATATTCATTAATATAAAATATATATATATATATATATATTCATTAATATAATTATCGTTATATACAGATATCGTCCCTCGTCGGTACATAGAGCGTTGGGCTCCTTTCTGAGGTCCAACTATGGGGGTCCGTGGATCAACTACTCGGATGCCTCAGAAGAGAGGAAGGCATTCTGGTTTGCCCACTTCAAGGTAATTAAAGATAGTTAATTTAGTATATGATTAATATAATTTTAAGCATTTTTTAGAACTTATTATTTTAATTTATAATTCTTATAGAGGACTTATTTTTATCCACCACACCGGGCCGAGCAGATTGAGAGGCAGTTTCATGTTGTCGTCGCCAAGCTGATCCGTGATGCAATTGACGATCAGAAAGCTCATCAACGCTCCGGAAAGCCAATTGCTGGTTGGATCAAGCCTGACCAGTGGACCACGATGAGGGCTCGATTTGAGGAGCCCCGGTACAGAGAGCGGTCGGAGAAGGCGAAGGCGGCTAGGACAAGGGCCGAAAAGTGGTATGGTGGATCGATTCCTATAACGGAGCATTTCCGTCGTCTGGTATGTAATTTATTGCAATATATAAGATTTTATTGATAGTAGGAGTATATAATTTTCTATTTTACTAAAGAATAAAATATAACAAATATGCAGGTACAGAGGGGTGAGGACGCAAATATGGTGACCGTTTTTCTGGCCACCCATCGGAATGACGGGAAGCTCATCGACGACCGGGCTACTCAGATCTATGTAAGTACTAATTTAGATTTCGTTAATTTTTAACACAACTTGAAGAATATACAGAAAACCATATAGTTAATAATAATTAAATACTTTAGACTTTTATTAGGCTAATTTAGGTAAGTAGTGATTTATAGAGATGCACAATAATTTCTAGGACGAGTTTGTTAGGCTATGTGAACGTGCGAGTGCTAGTGCACCGGCAGAGGGAGGGGTTGGTACATCGCAGCCCTCTCCGCCTCAGTCAGAGGACGAGCTCTGGAAGACCGCCGTTGGTGGTCTTCATAGAGGTACGTACTACGGTACAAGGTCCTACGACGCATTTGTTGCGACACAGGCTTCCAGGGCTCCCTCTGCCAGTGCGCATTCACAGCCATCACAGGCCGAGTCGTCCCGGGTCGAGGATACCATTGCCCGTCAGATTGCTGAGCTGTGCGACGATATGCTGAGGAGGATTTCTGAGCAGCCAGGTGTAGGCCTTAAAAATGAAGGTCACGCTGAGTTGATCAGAACCAGGTCCAAAAGTCACGCTGAGTTGATCAGGACAAAATTAAAAAATCACGCTGGAAGACAGCTCATCATTTGTTAGAGTATCATCATGACTGACAGCACGACAGTCAAAGAATGTCTTCTCGTATGCCACGTATGCACGGAACTCGAGAGATCACAGCTGACTATTGCGTGAATTTTGAAATCTTCTTCAGCAAGACTCAGCCTTCACCAAGTTGGCATACCAAAAGAGCTTCTTGTCATTTAATGCGACTGATAAAGCAATCACTGTCAGAGATTTTGTGTCAGTCGAGGCACGTCGAATCAAGACAGCTGGCAGTTCTGCCTCAAGCTTGTATGGATTTTGAGCCTTCTGGCTCAAGTCTGCGTGCATTTTGAACTTATATGTTCCTTCCTCAAGTCTGCGTGTATTTTGAGCATTTTACCTCAAGTTTGTGTGGATTCTGAAGTTTCATGCCCCACATCTGCGTGGATTTTTGAAGCTTTCTGTCCCAAGTCTGTGTGGATTGTGAAGCTTTTTGCCCCAAGTCTGCGTGGATTCCGAAGCTTCTTGCCCCAAGTTTGCGTGGATTTTGAAGCTTTCTTACCCAAGTCTGCGTGGATTTCGTCTTCAACAAGTCTGCGTAGATTTTATCAAATTGGAGTACATGGCAGCCATGCTACTGATCTCTCGTCTGCGTGTCCTGTAACTTGCACACGACTCATGCATGATTGCCATGTGTCCAACAGTTACAGGCCACGTCCAGTAACTGCTCACAACCTTGCGTATGTTAAATCCTGCGTAATTTTTAACTAGGCACAGGTTGTGAAGACAGTTATCCTTTCAGTTATTTTTGACTCTATAAATAGAGTTCTTTTTCTCATTCATGGTACAGATACATAGTTATCTAACTTACTGTCAAAATTTTGAGAGCTTTTCTTCTTCGCATAGTCCAAGGGATAAAGCGATCATCTTCTAGATCGGATTCCTACAGTTGTAATTTTCCCAGATACACAATAAATAAAGTAAATTTATTTATGGAAAACAAATTGGCGACTCTGCTGGAGAAAACCATCTCCTCTTCTGAGATGGCAACAACTCAATGCGATACTTCGTCAATCGGCTCGACGAAGAAGGTGATGACGATCCAATTCAATCAACTCGCCTACGAAGAAATGCAGCGGGCTAAGAGTGGCAAGCCTACTTCAGCCTCCATCATCACTGCCAAGTTGAAGGGACACTCTGTCTATGTCCCTAAGATTCAGTTGGCAGCCAATGGTGAAGTCTCTGCCACAGTGTCTACTCCTAACACTGGCAAAGACTCTACTGCAAGCACGCACACTCTTGTGCGCTCGAAGATGACAGCATTCAAAAGTCATGCTGACAGTACTGGCTCCTTAGCCAAGTCTGTTCCAGCGTGCAATCTCACATCCAAAAGTCACGCTGACAGTATTGGCTCCTTAGCCAAATCTGTTCCAGCGTGCAAATTCAATCCCAAAAGTCACGCTGACAGTACTGGCTCTTTAGCCAAATTTGTTCCAGCGTGTATTTTCAAAGTCAAGAAATACGCTGACAGCACTGGCTCATTAGCCAAATCTGTTCCAGCGTGTATTTCCAAAATCAAAAATCATACTGACAGCACTGGCTCCTTAGCCAAATCTGTTCCAGCATGTAACTCTAAAATCAAAAGTCACGCTGACAGCACTGGTTCTTTAACCAAGCCTGTTTCAGCGTGTACATCATCTAAGAAGAATAGCTCTTTAGCTATCTCTTCCTCTTTGCCAAGTTCTACTAGAACTGGGGGTGGTCTTCCACATAAAGTCCCTTCGAAAAGAGATAACTCTTTAGTTGTTTCTTCTGCTCCTGTAGTTTTTACTTCAGGAACAGCTTTGACTGACAATTTTGTTAGTCAAAGAAAAGAAGATGGTCTTTTGACTACTCTTCCTTTTGGACATTCTATGTCTCAAAACTTGAATAAGTCTAAGAAGAAACATTCTGTAATGTCTTCTTTTACGACTTCTTCAAATTGGGCACAGAATTTGTCTATGAAAGAGGGTCTGTTACCAACTCCTAATCAAGAGGGTGGTTCAACTCTTCCTTCTCTGCAAATATCCAGATCAATGGAAGGAAAACTCCAAGTTTCCAAAACCAATGTGTTACCTCAAACTGATTTAAGAATAAAGCTTAATCAAATCCGTTTGGGAAATACTTCTGGTGTTAAGAAACCACATCAATTGGAAATGAAAATAAAAGATCCGGATGCAGAGTATGCTAAAAATTATGTGGCTCATATTAATCACTCCCTATATAATCAAGAGCCATCAAGACCCAGGAACAAGAAATATACTCCTAAAAATACACAAGGAGTGTTCTCTGATGTACCTCAATCTTCACAAACAGATTTACGAGAACACCTTCAACAGAAAAAAAGGAGTAATTCTGTGACAATGGACCATGCTGAATGTGACTTCCAGCCAAAAGTCATAATTCAATGCAGATGTCAATCAATGGTTCAAGACTATGTTGATCATGAATGTGACTTCCAGCCAAGAGTTACAATGCAATACAGATGTCAAACTAAACGACAATCTGTCTTCAATCGGATTCAGTATGAACCTATGCCTGATGAAGATGAGCCTTTGTTTGCTTCTGTCAACATGACCTCTCGGGATACTGGGGGTAGAGCTGATAGTCCAGATGGAGTATATAGAGGCACAAGAGCAAGAGTCCTGGTCTCTAGTCAAAGAACTTTGATCTCTGAAGATGATTCTGAATTCCTTGGAGAATCTAACTTCCCACCTCTTTCTACTGGGGGTAGTTCTCCTATAATTGACTTTGATGCACAAAGCAATGATTCAGAACAAACAACATCCACCAGTTCATCAATAATCCCTCGTACAGTCACGACTTATATGGTTGATGGGAATACTGATGAACCTTCTTCTTCCTTGACTCCTCAAGAACAAAGAATTATTTCTTTGGAACAGCAAATAAAATCCATGGCTGATACTATGAAGTCGATGTATGAACTCATGGCAACTCAGATACAAAATTGACAGACTGTACCAGATGCCATACCAATTGATACTGGTGTAATACAAGTTCCTCCAGTAGTACAATCCAATACTCCTGGACCAGCTCAAACAAATCATAGTCTCTCTAGAGCTGGGGGTAGTGCTTATAATGCTGTTCCTCCTCCCAACTATTCTCTACAAGCTACAACTCCACAATCTTTCGGAGTTGTCTCTGAAGAATTGAGGAATCTCTGAACTCAATTTGAAACATTCAAACAGAAAGATGGTTTACAAAGATTAGGCATCAAACAACCTTATCCGATAGAATGGAAGCAAGTATCGTATCCTCCTAAATACAAGCCTCCTACTATCTCATTCTATGATGGAACCACTTCTCCAAGTCATTTTATTAATTACTTTGAAGTGATGACTGACCAGTTGCAACCAAGTGACGCCCTCCTTACTCGGGTGTTTGTTGGATGTCTCAAGGGAACGGCTTATGAATGGTATAGAAGTCTCCCAGATGGGTGCATTACCTCATTTGCCGGTTTCAAACAGATGTTTCTTGAACGGTTCTATGAAGGGCTCAATGACATGACTATGTCTGCTCTTATTAGAATCAAGCAGAAAAATAATGAAACTACAGAGGATTTCATTGAACGGTTTCGAAGAGAAGCTCTGAAGATGCCTCTTGGAACTCCAGATGCTGTCACCATCGACACATACAAATCAAACTTGTTGCCAATCATCAGCATGTGGACAGGATTGTAGGATGTGGAAAATTATGACACGCTGTCATACGCTCAAGGCCATACGCTCATCTATAGGCCATACGCTCAGTGAATATTTTATTATTTTCTGGGATGACAGTACGGCATATATTTAATAAAGGATGAATCTGACACGTCGTCTTTCGTGCAAGGACAGCTGTCCAATGGAGACTAGCCGTCGTATAGGTATTCGAAGAGTTGGTTTTGTCTTTTACGAGGACAGCTCAGCAGATCATTAATGCAAAGCCATCATTACTGTCAGTTTTGACAGTCTGTCAGCCGTCATATCTGCAGTCACGACGCTCGAGAAAATCTTTTGACAGTTATTTGAAGATATGACGTATCAGAGAAGATTGATGATGGCCACGTGGCCATTTCTTCAGTGAGTGTATGAAGTCTATACGACTCCTTCCTTCTTCAGTGAGCGTATGAAGTCTATACGACTCCTTCCTTCTTCAGTGAGCGTATGAAGTCTATACGACTCCTTCCTTCTTCAGTGAGCGTATGAAGTCTATACGACTCCTTCCTCATCAAGTGAGCGTATGACTCCTTTCTTCTCCAGTAAGCGTATCAGCTTTATTTTTTCTCCATCATCCAAGTCAGCGTATAACTCTCCTTCAACGAGGCAGCGTATTACAGCAACCATATCCAGGATTACAGTCAACACACGTTCTCACGTGTCCTGTACCAGTTATCCACTTCTCTAGAAGTTATGCAACGTGGCATCCAGGCCATCAATCTCTCCTGAACATGCTCCACTACTTTCAACCGCACGCTAATGTGTCTCCATCAGAATTAGCCACGCGTCCCTGCAGTTATGCACACGTCAAGTAACTACCTGAGCGTATGCTTAAGGACAGTTATCCTGAACTCTATAAAAAAGAGTTTCTTCATCTTCATCAGAGACTACAGTTAATTTCAGAGAGAACAGAGAGATTGCCCAGTTGCTGTCCAAGTTCTTCAAAGTTCGAGTTTTTTTTATCGCATCGTCCAAGGGATAAAGTAATCGTCTTCTAGATTAGATTCCTACAGTTATAATTTTCTCAGATACAAAATAAATAAAGTGAATTTATTTATGGAAAACAAATTGGCAACTCTGTTGGGGAAAGCTGTCTCCTCCAACGAGATAGCAACAACTCAATGCGATACTTCGTCGATTGGCTTGACGAAGAAGACGATGGTTGTACAATTCGACCAATCGGCTTATGAAGAAATGCTCAAGGCGAAGGAGGGCCACACTGCTTCCTCCGCTCTTCCTGCTGCCAAGAAGAAGGGACGCTCCGTCTATGTCCCTAAGTCTTCTGCAGCAGTCCGAGACGCTTCTGTCACTTCTCATGCTGACAAGAACACGTCTTCAACTTCCATGAAGCACACTTCGGCTTCTCGGAACACGGCAACAGTGGCTTCTCCTAGTCACACTGACAAAGTTGGTTCTTTAACCAAGTCAGCGTGTACAAGGAAAACCATCTCTGGACATGTCAAGGTCCCTTCTCCCTCTATTCTTACGACAGCAGTCGGCTCTTTAGCCATTGATGACTCTGAGCGTATGGCATTCAAAGGGCAGCGTACGGCAAAGGCAGCGTACAAAAGCCAACATCAGGCAGCGTACGCTAAGCCAAAGCCAGCGTATGCTAATAAAAAGGCAGCGTATGACCAGAAGTCCAAACTGAAGTCAGCGTATGCTAACAAATACAGTCCTTTGACTGTTTCTCAAAATCAGGCTGGAGGTTCTCTTCCACAGAACATACAAATGATTCCCCCTCAACTTGCACATCTTGTGCCAACCAAGGAGAAAGACTCTTTAGTCAACTCCTCTACTCCTAAGGTCTTTACCTCTGGAGTTAATTTGACTAGTACTCTTACTAGATCAAACAATGGAAAACGCCTTTTGGCTAATTCCTCCAAAGATGGATTATTACCGACTCCTAGTCGGAATAATACTCATCTTCCTTCTCTCAAAATTTCTCGGTCTGAGAAAGGCAAATTACAAGTATCCAAGACTGATATCAAAGTCAAATCTCCTACGGATCTTCGTAACAAGCTTAATCAGAATCGGCTCGGTTCCACTGAGACAAGTATATTAGACCCTGATGCAGAATATGCCAAGAACTATGTGGCTCAAATTAATCAGTCTTTATACACTCAGGAACCAAGAAGACAGAAGAACAAAAGACAAGTTTCTACACAGAAACTATCTTCAAATGCTTCCCAATCTGTTCCTACAGATCTCCGGGAATATTTGCAAAATAAACAGAGAATTGACACTCCATCAGGCTATAATATTGCTCATATTTGCCATGAAAAGCATGGTTGCAATTTCCAACCTCGAGTTGTAATTCAATGTTGTTGTTCACCAAAAAGACAATCTGTTTTCGAACGGATTCAATATGAACCAATGTTGGAAGAAGATGAACCTCTTTATGCTTCTGTCAACATGACCGCCAGAAATATTGGGGGTAGCATACGGTCTGATGCTATATCAGACTCTAAAGATGGTGTTTATCTCGGCACCCGATCCAGGACCGGAGCCTTGACCAGAGCTTCTTCTTCTTCTCATCCAAGTGGTAATCCGGAGATCACAGAAGACTTCCTTGGAGAGTCCAATTTTCCAGTATTGACTCCCGTAAAAAAGCCCTGGAAAAGATACTGATTCACACAGTGATGATTCAGAATAGACTGTTTCATCATCTATTCCTCGAATGATTACCACTTACATGGCAGAGGGCGATCATGAACCTTCAACTAGCACCGAAGCTCACGAACAAAGGATTTCTTCCTTAGAACAACAATTGAGAGCTATGGCAGATACGTTGAATGCTATGCACACTCTTATGCAAGCTCAGCATCAAACTCAGCAAGTCCAACAGACAGCTCCTTCAGTTATATTAAATACTCCTGTTGTTCCAAACCCGGAACCCTCTACTATTCCGGGGGTACAATCTAATCTTCCTAAACAACCCACTCCAAGTCAGTCTGGAGCTGGGGGTGGTACATATGCTGCAGTCCCTCCTCCTAATCACACTCAACAATTTATAACTCCCCAGTCTTCTGGAATTGTTTCTGAAGAGTTAAAGAATCTCCGAACACAATTCGAGGCATTCAAACAGAAGGATGGTTTACAAAGGTTAGGTATCAAGCAACCTTACTCGATAGAATGGAAGCAGGTATCGTATCCACCAAAATACAAACCTCCGACCATCTCTTTCTACGATGGGACAACCTCCCCAAGTCAGTTCATTAATCATTTTGAAGTAATGACTGATCAACTGCAACCAAGTGACGCCCTCCTTACTCGGGTGTTCATTGGATGTCTCAAAGGAACGGCTTATGAATGGTATAGAAGTCTTCCTGATGGGTGCATTACCTCATTTGCCGGTTTTAAGCAAATGTTTCTTGAACGATTCTATGAAGGGCTCAACGACATGACCATGTCAGCCCTCATAAGAATTAAAAAGAAAAATAATAAAACCACTGAGGACTTCATTGAAAGATTCAGAAGAGAAGCCCTCAAAATGCCTCTCGGAACTCCCGATGCTGTTACCATCGACACTTGCAAGTCGAATCTTTTACCAATTATCAGCATGTGGAAAGGGTCCACTCAGTTCCAAGATTGGCCTTCTTTCATTGTCAGTGCCAAGGCTGCTGAAGTCAGTGCTGAGACCTTCAAGGGTCTGGGGGTACAAATGGCTCCTAAGGAATCAAATCAGAGCGCTAGCAATAGTACTCGACCCAACAATCGCAAAGGGAAAGAAGCTCTTGAAGTCAATCTCCAAAACAGTAGTCAAGAGGTAAAGACTACCCAAGCTACTCCAGCTCCAACAAATCAAACAACAGAGATCTCCTCGGCCGAAGGAAGAATATTCTTTCAACGATGATGATGTTCAGGGTATCTTTGAATGCTTACTCAAAGGTAATAAGATTTAATTGCCAGAAATTAAAAAGCCTGATGAAGCCAATAAGACAGATCATCCAAAATACTGTCCATATCATAGAATGCTGGGTCATACAATCCGGTCTTGCTATGTATTAAAAGGGAAGATTCAAGAGATGATTAAATCAGGAGCTGTGACATTAACACCCAAAGACAAAACAGTCACAGCAAATGTAATTTCAATACAGTTCGGTGACTTTCCTCCCTTAATGGTAGAAAGTAGGATTGTTCCTATCCCCAAAGCAACTCTCGAAGTTATAAACATCCCACCAGTACAGAATGACGGACTTGTTCCTGTCGCAACTAAGAAGGGAGAGATCATGTGGATTCACCCGGATTTAATGACGGAGTTTGAAACGTCTTCCTCTTCTCCTCGGAAGACTTCCTCATCTAAAAAGAAGCTCGGGAAGACTAAGTCATGCAATGTGACTTCTAGTTTCACACCCGATTTTTATCTAACCTCTACTTTCATCTCAGCAGGAAATTCACTCCCTACGGAGATAAAATCTGTACCTCAATTTGAAGATAGGTACAAACCTGCTTTTCATTTATACAGTTCACAATCTCGTGAATTGATGACGAAGATGGGTTATGATCTAGCCACTGCTCCGGGTTTGAACTCAGGCAAGGGACTCCGAGCACCTTTAGCCATCACTATGAGACATAATCAATCTCGTGTTGGCCTTAGTTTCTGGAATGAAGCTATCATCAAACATAAAAGAACCAAGAGCAAGATAAAGAATTGCAACATGGTTTCCATAGACCCTGAACCAGAATCTGAAGTTGAAGTTCATGCTGGAACTCGGTCAGGAAAAGTATATCTGAAAGATTATGCTGAAGTTCCTGAAGAAACTTCTGAAGTTCCTCCGGTTACAGCTTCAACTCCAGTCTCTACTGAAGAGCCTTTAAATGTTCCTGTTGAGACAGTTCCTTCTAAACCAACAGCAGCTGACAAAGGCAAACAACAAGTCCACTTCGACAAACCATTGAAGAAGTCATCTCCTACAGGACTTGAAAAGCCTTATAATTTTGATATATTGGCTCAACTAGCCAATACCCCAGCTAAATTATCAATCTTCGAGCTCTTACGCCTCTCTAAAGAGACTCGAGAAACTTTAAGTGAAGCACTGCTGCAAGCAGAAACCTGCTTAACTCTTCTCAAGAAATTGGAAACAGAACCTGTTTCTCATTGCCATAATGTATTGGAATTTATTCCAAACATTACCTTTACGCCGGACGATATGCTGCTAGAGGATAATCGACATGACCGTCCTTTATATCATACAGGATATATTGATTTTATGAAGGTTGATCGTCTCCTGATTGATCCAGGATCTGCTCTTAGTATTATGCCAAAAGCTATGCTAGACGCACTGAAGATACCTGTACATAGCCTTTCCAGCACTATCACTACCATCTTGGGATTTAATCAAGGAAAAAGTGAGCCTTTGGGCAAGATTCGCCTCAAATTTCAAATAGGCGATCTTCGCACTAAAGTTACTTTTTACATCATCGACAATCATGGTTGCTCATACAATGCTCTGTTGGGGAGACCATTCTTGCATGAACATAATGTCGTTCCTTCGACCCTTCATCAGTGTTTCAAATATGTTGATGATAATGGAGAAGTTCAAAAGGAAGTTGCGGATCTCTATCCATTCAAAGGAGTTGAAGCTTATTTCAATGACGCTCACATGTACAAAGATGAATACTCAAAAGTCTTGCAAGCTATGGATAATGATGATGAGATAGCAAAAGTTGGCACTTTTGTTATTCTTGTAAAAGGGCGTATCACTCCTCCGCAGTCTGTTAAATCATCTGAAGAAGGCTCACTGATAATTCCTGTTAGTGGACGTATTACTTCATCACCTGCTCAGGCTTCACAAGATTCACTGATAATTCTTGTCAGTGGACGTACTACTGTACCGTCTTCCCAAGCTCCACAAGGCTCATTGATAATTCCTGTCAGTGGACGTACTACTCCCCCTCCACCTTCTCAGGCTAGATCAGATACTCTAGTCATTCCAGTCAGTGGACGTACTACTTATCCACGATCTTCTTCAAGGGAGCTCACCTCTTCTGAGCCTTTTGTTATCGACCTTAATCGAAACAAAACTTCTGATTGCTCTTCCTCTCTCCCTTTTGTCATTAATTTGACTAAGTCTGATAAGGCTCAGCCTTCTGTTGTAAATACAGTATTTAATATTAATGAAGCATCTCCTTTGCAGTATATTGATGTCTGTAATCATGTACAAAGTTATTTACAATTGCTAGATAACTTAGAGTCACTAACTATAGGGGTTGTTCAAACTCTTCATACAGACGTATCATTGGAATCCATACAAAAATCATACTTCGTGGTCCCTGCTAGAAAAAAGGGAGAAAATCCGATCTTCTTTTATAAAGGACCCCAGAATCCTCCTAACTTGGAAGAAGATGACATAAACGATGATACTGGAAGGTTACAACTGCGTCGCTACAGTCAACAATCCAAAAATATCATCAAGAATATGGGTTATGACTTTAGAACCAGTCTCAATAATGGAAAAGGAAGAAGAATGCCTGTTCGAATTCCTCCATTAAAATACGGAAGGACAAAATGTGGTTTAGGTTACATTGCTCCTACTTCCTTTATCAACATAGTTCATGAAGATTCAAAGTCCGATGAAGACGAACGATCTGAGTCTTCTGATTCTCTCTCTTGGGATTCTAACACGAGTATTGGCGATCTTCATCAATATGGTCTCTGTTGATGGCCCGCAGGAAAATGATGAAGATGAGGATGATTTTGAAATATCACCCGAATCGGAACAATGGGCTCAAAGATTAGATAATCAATAGGAATTCAGGTTCGAGCAGAGAGAACCTCCTACCGAAGATAAACTGATCCAAATTGATGTTGGTGAAGAAGGTTCTCCTAAACCAATATTCATCAGTGAAAGTCTTTCAGAAACAGATAAGCAAGACATGATCAAGCTTATTCGTGATTATATCGATGTCTTTGCCTGGAGTTACGAAGATATGCCAGGACTAGATCCGAAGATTGTAATGCACAAACTCAATATCATGCCAAATGCTAAACCGGTCAAACAACAACAGCGATAATTTCGTCCAGACATTATGGATGCAATTGAAGCTGAAGTCAATAAGCTTATGGCTTCTGGATTTATTCGAGAGGAACAACATCCTGAATGGGTGGCTAACACCGTTCCTGTCCTTAAAAAGACTGGCAAGATTCGGATCTGTATAGACTTTCGCGATCTCAATGCGGCTTGTCCTAAAGATGAGTTTCCTCTTCCAATTACTGATGTCATGATCGACAATACATGTGGTTTCGAACGAATGTCATTTATGGATGGGTATTCGGGATACAACCAGATCAAAATGTTTCCAGATGATGAAAAACACACTTCTTTCAGAACGCCGATCGGTACATACTGTTATACAGTGATGCCGTTTGGTCTCAAGAATGCGGGAGCAACATATCAGCGAGCAATGAGCACTATATTTCGCGAACATCTCCGAAAAATAGTCGAATGCTATGTTGATGATATTGCAGTCAAAAGTCGACGAAAGGAGGATCATATCCAAGATTTAAAGACTATCTTTGATTTAATGCGTCAGCATCAACTTAAAATGAACCCTACTAAGTCCTTCCTGGGCGTCTCTAGTAGTAAATTTCTCGGCTTCGTCATTACCGCTAAAGGTATACACGTGGATCCCGAAAAGATCAAAGCCATTCAAGAGATGCGTCCTCCACGCACCTTAAAAGAGCTACGAGGATTTCAAGGAAGAATTGCTTATATCAGGAGATTTATTTCCAACTTATCATGACGCTGCAGACCATTCAACAAACTTCTGAAGAAAGGTGTATCTTTCGTCTGGAACGAAGAATGTCAAAAAGCATTTGACGATATTAAATAGTATCTCATGAACCCTCCATGTTCGAGCCATGGATCATTCTTTTGGTGCATTACTTGCCCGGAAAAATAAAGATGGCCATGAACAGGCTATTTATTATCTCAGTCGCACAATGACGGGTGCTGAACCGCGTTATTCTCCAATCGAGAAAGAATGCTTAGCATTAATGTTTGCTGTTCAGAAAATGCGACATTATATTATCGGTCAAACGATTCATGTCATTTCCAGAGTGAATCCTCTCAGGATTATGATGAAGAAACCTGGTGTTCTCAACTCCAGACTAGCTAATTGGGGAATCTTGTTAGCTCAATACGATATGCATTATATTCCTCAGAAGTCAGTTAAAGGACAGGCTCTTGCTGATTTTCTGGCTGCTCATGCAATTCCAGAAGATTCTATATTATATGATGAGATTCCTGATGAAGTCTTGGATTCAAATCTGATTTCTGAAGAAGTTCCTACCTGGCGTTTATTCTTTGATGGAGCATCTAGAATAGGTCCTAATGGCAATATTGTCGCTGGAGTTGGGATTGTTCTTGTATCTCCAGAAGGACTAACTATTCAGAGGGCTTATTCTCTAGATCAATCATGTTCAAACAATGTAGCCGAATACAATGCATTACTCATTGGTCTTCAACTTGCTAAACATCTAGATATTCAATATTTGGAAGTTTATAGAGACTCCAAGCTTATTGTCAATCAGATCAGAGGAACGTATGAAGTTCGTCATCAGGATTTGATACCTTATCATCGAGCAGCACTCTCTATAGCCTCATCTTTTGAAGACTTCTTTATTGAACATGTTCGACGAGCCTATAATGCAGAAGCTGATGCTTTAGCTAATCTTGCTGCTGTATTAGCTATTCCAATCAGACGTCAGCAAGTGATAGTGGTTTATAACCGAGAACTATTCTGTGTTGAGAATAATTAGGCTTTGGCTTTTCTATATAAACCAGACAAAGATTCTTTCAACCTTGATGCTGGATTAAAGTTTGACAAAATATCCTCGTCTTCTTCCAATTCTACTATGGAATATGTCTTTTCTAATGAAATAAAAGCCATAATTGAAGACTGGAGACGCCCGTTTCTAGACTTTGTTTTGTATGATATACTTCCTGATAATCCGAGTGAAGCAGCGTCTATTCGACGTCGATCTCTCAGATTCTATTATAATCATACGACTAAAACATTATATCGTCGGTCTTACGACGGTCTTCTCCTCCGATGTATTGCCGGTGAAGAAACACAACAGATAATTCGTGAAGCACATGATGGTGTTTGCGGAGCTCATCAACCAGGTCCTAAACTTCAAGATCGTATCCGACGTATGGGTTATTATTGGCCCACGATGGTGGCTAACGCTATTCAATATGCTCGGAAATGTAAAGCCTGTCAAATTCATGCAGACTTTATTCATCAACCGTCAGAGTTCTTACATCCAACAGCGTCATCATGGCCCTTTGAAGCTTGGGGCATGGACGTCATTGGTCCCATCAACCCACCATCATCAAGAGGACATCGGTTTATTCTAGTAATAATCGATTACTTTTCCAAATGGGCTGAAGCAATCCCGTTATCTGAAGTTAAAACTTCTAATGTTATCAACTTCGTCAAACATCATGTTATCTATCGATTTGGTGTTCTTCGGCGTATTATCCATGATAACGGACCGCAGTTCGTCAGTCAGAAATTTACTCGATTCTGCGACAATCATCGGATTAATAATTTAGCTTCTACAGCATATAATCCAGCAGCCAATGGATTGGCAAAAGCTTTCAATAAAACAATCATCAAACTCTTGAAAAAGTTTGTTTCTTCCAACAAACGCAACTGGAGCGAGAAGCTTGGTGAATGTTTATGGGCCTACCGCACCATAGTTCGCAATACGACTGGATGTACACCTTTCTCTTTAGTATATGGGTGTGAAGCTGTTCTTCCCTTTGAGATCCAGATTCCTTCTCTGAGAATTGCAATCTCCAATGAACTGACAACAGAAAACAATGATCGTCTTCGACTTCAAGAGTTGGAAGCTCTAGATAAAAAACGATTGTATGCTCAACAAAATATCGAGCTGTATCAAGCCCGAATCTCCAAAGCTTTTAACCGGAAAGTCAAAGTCAGAGCGTATCAGAAGGGAGAACTGATCCTTACTGTCAGACGTCCTATGACCATGACACATATGAGCAAAGGCAAATTTGATGCGAAATGGGAAGGCCCATTCGTAGTGAACAAAGTCTTCTCTAACGGAGCATACCAGCTTGCCTCTATAGATGGGAAAGTCATGATGATGCCTATCAATGGCAAATTCTTAAAGAAATATTATGTATAATATTTTTATCATTCCCCAGCAAATATAAAATCCTTCTTTACAAAAGTTATTTCGATATCGTTATCCCCAGAGGAAATTGATATTCCACCATGTATCATCTTCCCAGAGAATTTGATATTTCGTCTTATTAGATCCCCAGGGGTTTTAATAAAGATCTTGAATAGAAAATCATGTCCATATTACCTCTGAATTTTCTATCTCAAATATTTAGTCTTTTTGATTTCTGAGTCTAAAGATCAGTAAATAAAGGAAAAATTGATGTAAAGTGGGAAGGATACATCGTAAACAAAGTTTCCTTAAACAGAGTTTATTTTGACAAAATTCTTCAAGAAAAAGAGTACATCATCATGGAAGATCACTGTCATCCCTCTCATACTTGGGAAAAGGGCCACATACATAATCAGCAAAAGAATTTAATACATCTTTTCCTGACCGCACCAAGAACTGACAGACAGCCAGTCTCATTGCTTCTTCTTCTTCGGTTTCTCCTGGTTCGACCAGGAAGTCGAGGATATCTTTTGGCGGCTTGGGAGTAGATGAGCTTTCGCCCATTTCCTTCTTCTGCGGAGGTAGATGTTCTTTAACACCTTCAGTAGCTTCGGGGGCGACTTCAGCCTTCTTTATGTTCTCTTCAGAAGACATTATGGATAAAATACGATCCTTCTATTCAAATATATGCTCTATTTATAGGCATATGGTTACAAGGATCGAAGGGACGTATTCTTTCCCGATATTCAGTTCATCCATTCATTTCTCACATTCATCCGACGTTTCACATGTTCATTAATACTTGACGGTTCGTTCGTTCATTTATTACATTCACTCGACAGTTCATTTGTTCTTCATTTCCTAACGGTTCGTCCGTTCATAATCTTCTATCAGTTCATTAAGTGGAGATTCGTTATTGATCACGTTTTCATAATCTCTGAATTAATTCCGAATCTACTTACTCATTTGTCATGTTTTGACCTCTGCATAGAAATCAATCTATTTTCTTTCGAGTTCCTATATATTATCACGTCCATAATACCTCTGATATATCATATACTCTAAAATAGAAAAGATGATTTTATTATCTATCATGTCCACAATTCATCCACAAATACAAATCATTGAAGCATAGAAGAAGTGTCATTTCCATTCCCATTTCACCACAAAAAGTCTATTACATTTTCTTAGACTTTCTTACAAATCATAATGGAAATCTATTACAAATCTTGGATTTTCATTCTATGTACAACTGAGATCTATTTCTTCTTGGATCTTCTCTGGCAATCTCGTTGTTTGTGGCAATTCCTGGGTGTCCAGCAGAAATCAAACTCTGGTCTTATCTCTCAGACGAGAGGAGAACCACAGAGTAGGACAACACGAAAACGTGTTGCTGCCAATACAACTGGTGGATGGGGGTAACCCCTCAAGGAAGACAGGAATGTATCCAAACCTTGGGATACAATTCCTAGTTCTCCCGTGAAAGGAACTCTACTACCCGATTTTTCGGTAGTAGAGTTGACTCCACCATCCAACTCTCGTGTATAAAGGCTCTTCCTACCATCTGAGGAAGACCCTTTTATCCCACGAAGAGTTCTGAGTTGTCTGATGTACGCATCAAAAGCGTATGAGCTCCCTGATGTTGGTGTCAGAAGGACATTCTCCACAGCATCCACATCACCAATGCCAGTTCTGAAGAAAATCTTTAGCCAAGTTTCTGCGGAAAACAGCATGAAGAAAAGAATTAAATCAACAGAAATGTCATATGAAATGCACTGGTTGGTCAAGCACGCTCGGAGACAGAAAGCTTATTTTCAACAGCGAAAACAGTACGTGTATTATGCCGGACTTACCTTCAAGTTTGACGCTAAGAATTGGCAAACTGATGTCTGACATATTGCTCAGAATTCGAACATTTAGAAGCTTTTGCTTTCCGATTCGAGAGTGAAATCTCACGTTAATTTTCAGAGAAGAGAAGAAGAAAAAGAAGATGGGGATGAGTTCTGTGAAACTCTTCTGTCTATTTTAAAGTATGGAGCGCAAGCCTATTCTTGGAAAGGATCCACAAATAACGCTCATAAAATATGTAATGAGTGCCACGTGTACTTTGGAAACCAGCATAGCCTTAGAAATATTCAAAGAGTGCTTTCCACAACATTGGAAGATAGCGTAACCTACAGCTATTTATTGGTGCATGCTATTCATTGATGTACGCTATCCAGCGTAACTTACAAACATTGGAAGACAGCGTAACCTACAGCGTAATCTACAGTTATTCATTGGTGCACGTTAGTTTTCAAAAACAGAGAATTCTTGAATATTCATTTCATTAAGGCACTGATGGCCTTACAAAACAAAGAGAGGGAAAGAAAGGGGTGCAACAAAGTCACGCTCTATTTTCCAGAGCGGCTAAGTTTGACGCCTAACTCTTCTACGCTTTGGACCCCCATGCAGTGCAACAGAGCAGCGAGCATTTCACGCTTCTCTGCGAGGCTCCGCCCATCAGAAGTAGAGAAGCCGTCCAGACCGAAGTAACCCAAGAAATTCTTGGCTAACTGCGTGGGGTCATCTTTGAACTCGATGACGAAGGGCTCCGGTTCTTTGCCTCCAAAGGTGGGGTCACCATGGGCACAGAAACCTAATTTTCGTGCTTCTTCTTCAGCCGCTTCCTTTGGAGTCATGGTTACAAGAAATATGAATGTCAAAAACTGAATTTTCTCAGTTTATATAACAAAGCTTGCTGGCGGTTCATATTCCTCCATAAATCAGATTCAATCAGTCTTGAAAAATGAAGAGTCATCATGACATTTAATAAATTCATTTTTGCATAAACAGATTTAATGCCAGCGTGTCAAGACTCATTTCCCACTTTTTTATTCAAAGTAATTTCGAAACTTTTGAAACTCATAAAGTTCAAAAACTTTGAAGGGGGTCTTGTAGGATGTGGAAAATTATGACACGCTGTCATACGCTCAAGGCCATACGCTCATCTACAGGCCATACGCTCAGTGAATATTTTATTATTTTCTGGGATGACAGTACGGCATATATTTAATAAAGGATGAATCTGACACGTCGTCTTTCGTGCAAGGACAGCTGTCCAATGGAGACTAGCCGTCGTATAGGTATTCGAAGAGTTGGTTTTGTCTTTTACGAGGACAGCTCAGCAGATCATTAATGCAAAGCCATCATTACTGTCAGTTTTGACAGTCTGTCAGCCGTCATATCTGCAGTCACGACGCTCGAGAAAATCTTTTGACAGTTATTTGAAGATATGGCGTATCAGAGAAGATTGATGATGGCCACGTGGCCATTTCTTCAGTGAGCGTATGAAGTCTATACGACTCCTTCCTTCTTCAGTGAGCGTATGAAGTCTATACGACTCCTTCCTTCTTCAGTGAGCGTATGAAGTCTATACGACTCCTTCCTTCTTCAGTGAGCGTATGAAGTCTATGCGACTCCTTTCTCATCAAGTGAGCGTATGACTCCTTTCTTCTCCAGTAAGCGTATCAGCTTTATTTTTTCTCCATCATCCAAGTCAGCGTATAACTCTCCTTCAACGAGGCAGCGTATTACAGCAACCATATCCAGGATTACAGTCAACACACGTTCTCACGTGTCCTGTACCAGTTATCCATTTCTCTAGAAGTTATGCAACGTGGCATCCAGGCCATCAATCTCTCCTGAACATGTTCCACTACTTTCAACCGCACGCTAATGTGTCTCCATCAGAATTAGCCACGCGTCCCTGCAGTTATGCACACGTCAAGTAACTACCTGAGCGTATGCTTAAGGACAGTTATCCTGAACTCTATAAAAAAGAGTTTCTTCATCTTCATCAGAGACTACAGTCAATTTCAGAGAGAACAGAGAGATTGCCCAGTTGCTGTCCAAGTTTTTCAAAGTTCGAATTTTCTTCATCGCATCGTCCAAGGGATAAAGTAATCGTCTTCTAGATTAGATTCCTACAGTTGTAATTTTCTCAGATACAAAATAAATAAAGTGAATTTATTTATGGAAAACAAGGATCTACTCAATTTCAAGATTGGCCTTCCTTCATAGTCAGTGCCAAGGCCGCAGAAATTAGTACTGAAATCTTTAAAGGTTTAGGAGTGCAGATGACTCCCAAAGAAACAGGTCAAGGTACTAACAATAATGCTAAAAACAATGCTCGTAAGGGAAAAGAAACTCTTGAAGTTAATCTTCAGAGTAAAGATGCATCAACTGTTCAAACTTCTCCTACCTCTACAACTTAACAACCAAGAACACCTCGCCCCAAAGAAGAGTACTCTTTCGATGACGACGATGTCCTTGGTATCTTTGAATGTCTGCTGAAAGGTAATAAAATACAATTACCTGAGATCAAGAAACCTGATGAAGCTGGTAAGGCGGATCATCCTAAATACTGTCCATACCACAGAATGTTGGGTCACACAATTCGTACATGTTATGTACTGAAAGGAAAGATCCAAGAAATGATTAAATCTGGAGCTATCTCTCTTACTCCGAAAGAAAAGACCGTTACCTCCAATGTTGTCTCTATGCAATTCGGAGATTTTCCTCCTCAACTCCTTGAAAGTGGGATCGTTCCTATTCCCAAGGCAACTCTTGAAATAGTGAATATTCCTCCTCCACAGTCTGAAGGATTAGTGCCAATCACTTTGGAAATAGGAGAAATTATGTAGATTCATCCTGATCTAGTGGCAGATTTTGAATCTCCTTCTCCTCAAAAGACTACTTCTCGAAAGTCCAAGAAGGCTGGAAAAATTAAGTCATGTCATATGACTTCTCTTTGATCTACCTCTGACACAGAGCCAAAAGAGAAGGAAGAAGCACTTACTGGTGCTACTCGAACAGAGAAACCTTATCTAAAGGATTATTCCAAGAATCCTGAGGATACTCCTGATATCCCTCCAGCTGATAAAGATGCTCCTAATGTTCCTCCTGAAGAAGAATCATCCACTGCACCTGTTCTTTCAACTACACCGGTTGAACCTGTTTCTCCCAAGCCTACGGCTCTTGAGAAAGGCAAACAACAGGCTCGGTTTGATAAACCAATCAAGAAGTCCCCTCCTCTTGGGCTTCAGAAGCCTTATAATTTCGACATTCTAGCTCAACTTGCTAATACTCCAGCTAGAATGTCCCTCTTTGAACTTCTATGTCTTTCTAAAGAGATTCGGGAGACGTTAAGTGAAGCACTTCTTCAAGCCGACTCTTGTCTTGCACAATTGAAGAAGCCAGATACAGAACCTGCCACTTGCTTACATTACAACAGTGTATTGGAGATTATCCCAAATATCACCTTTACACAAGACGACATGCTATTGGAGGATAATCGACATGATCGGCCTCTCTACTACACTGGTTATATCGATACAATGAAGATAGATCGTATCCTCATTGATCCAGGGTCTGCTATAAGTATAATGCCAAAGAGTCTGTTGGATGAACTAAAAATTCCTCTTCACAAGCTCTCCAAGACGGTTACTACTATCCTGGGATTCAATCAAAGCCGAAGCGAGCCTTTGGGAAAGATTCATCTGAAGCTTCAGATAGGTGATTTCAGATCCAAAGTCACTTTCTATGTGATCAAGATCGTGGGATCCTACAATCTTCTTCTTGGGAGGCCCTTTCTTCATAAAAATAATGTGGTGCCTTCTACTCTTCATCAGTGTTTTAAGTACATTGATAGCAATGGAAGAGTACAAAAAGAAGTTGCTGATATAAATCCCTTCCATGGGGTTGAAGCTTATTTCAATGATTCCCGAATGTACAAAGAAGAGTATACAAGGATGATACAAGCTATGGAGAAAGAGGATTCACAAAGTGAGACTTTAATAATCCCTGTTAAAGGTCGAACTACTCAGCAACAATCTCCCAAATCCTCCGGAGAAGGTTCTTTCATCATTCCGGTGAGTGGACGGATCTCTCCGTTACCTCAGTCGTCTGCTCAAGATACAATGATCATTCCTGTTAGTGGGCGTACTACAGTTCCTGTATCTTCACAGGATACTCTGCTAATTCCAGTTGGAGGGCGGATTACTCTTCCATCTCAAGCTTCAAGGGAGCTCACCTCTTCTGAGCCATTTGTTATCGATCTTAATCGAAACAAAGCTTCTTCTCGTTCTTCTTCTTCCCCTTTAGTCATTGACTTGGCTAAGATCTCTAAGGCTCAGCCTTCTTCCAATGTAAATATTGCTGCTTTTACATTTAATGAAAAGTCTCCATCCTTGCAGTATGCTGATGTGTGTAATTATGTTCATAGTTATTTACATTTATTAGATGACTTGAGCACAATAACCATAGGAGTTATACAGACTGTTCATACAGATGTATCCTTAGAACCTGTACAATCTTCATACTTTCTAGTTCCCAGCAGAAAGCCAGGAGACATTCCAATATTCTTTTACAAAGGGCCCCAAAATCCTTCTAACCCTGAAGATGATGACAAAAATGATGATACTGGAAGATTACAACTACGCCGTTATAGTCAGCAATCTAAAGACATCATTAAAAATATGGGTTATGACTTCAGAACTGGCCTCAGTAATGGAAGAGGAAGAAGAATGCCTGTTCGAATCCCTCCTTTGAAATATGGAAGGACGAAAATACGGATTGGGTTATATTGCTCCTACTCCTTTTATTAACATTGTCCATGAAGATCCCGAATCTGACGAAGATAAGAGATCTGATTCTTCTAGTACTACCTCTTGGGATTCTGATACAAGTATCGGCGAATTCCACTGCAGCATTTTGTCTTCCAACATGGTCTCCATTGACTATTCTGAAGACAGTGATGAAGACGAAGATGAGTTTGAAATCTCACCTGAATCAGAACAATGGGCCCAAAGGTTAGATAATCAATGGGAGTTTCGGTTCGAACAAAAAGAACCTCCGACTGAAGATAAACTTGTTCAAATAGATATTGGTGAAGAGGGATCCCCCAAACCAATATTCATCAGTGAAAGTCTTTCAGAAACTGATAAGCAAGACATGATCAAACTTATTCGTGAATACATCGATGTCTTTGCTTGGAGTTATGAAGATATGCCAGGACTTGATCCACAGATTGCAACTCACAAGCTCAATATCTTGCCGAATGCTAAACCGGTCAAACAACAACAGCGACGATTTCGTCCAGACATTATGGATGCAATTGAAGCTGAAGTCAATAAACTCATGGCCTCGGGTTTATTAGAGAGGAACAACATCCCGATTGGGTGGCTAACATAGTTTATGTTCTTAAAAAGACTGGCAAGATCAGAGTTTGCATAGACTTCCGCGATCTCAATGTGGCATGTCCTAAAAACGAATTCCCTCTACCAATCACTGATGTCATGATCGATAATACCTGTAGATTTGAACGGATGTCATTCATGGACGGGTATTCTGGATATAATCAGATTAAAATGTTTCCAGACGACGAGAAACACACTTCTTTCAGAACGTCGATTGGTACATACTGTTATACAGTTATGCCATTCGGTCTCAAGAATGCAGGAGCAACTTATCAACGAGCTATGAGCACTATATTCCGTGAACATTTACAGAAAACAGTCGAATGCTATGTTGATGATATTGCAGTCAAAAGTCGACAAAAGGAGGATCACATCCAAGATTTGAAGACTATATTTGATCTAATGCGTAAGCATCAATTAAAGATGAACCCTACTAAGTCCTTCTTAGGCATCTCTAGTGGTAAATTTCTCGGCTTCGTCATTACCGCTAAAGGTATACACGTGGATCCCGAGAAGATCAAAGCCATCCAAGAGATGCGTCCTCCACGCACCTTAAAAGAGCTACGAGGATTTCAAGGAAGGATCGCTTATATCAGGAGATTCATCTCTAATCTTTCAGGACGCTGCAGACCATTCAATAAACTCATGAAGAAAGGTGTTTCTTTCGTCTGGAATGATGAATGTCAGAAAGCATTCGATGATATAAAATAATATCTGATGAGCCCTCCAGTATTGGTACCTCCCGTCTCAGGAATTCTATTCCTCTTGTATACCCGAGCAATGAGTCATTCATTGGGTGCATTGCTTGCTCAAAAGAATAAAAATGGTCATGAACAAGCCATTTACTATCTCAGTCGAACTATGACCGGAGCTGAACCTCGATATTCACCGGTCGAAAAAGAATGTCTAGCCTTGATGTTCGCTGTCCAAAAGACACGTCATTATATCATTGGCCAGACTATTCATGTCATCTCTAAGATCAATCCTATACGGGTCATGATGAAGAAACCTAGTGTTTTGAATTCTCGATTGGCTAATTGGGAAATCCTACTTGCTCAATATGATATGCACTATATTCTTCAGAAGTCAGTCAAAGGACAAGCTTTAGCCGATTTTTTGGCTGCTCATTCAATTCCAGAAGATTCAAAACTCTATGATGAAATCCCAGATGAAGTTCTAGATTCAAACCAAATTGCTGAAGAAGATCCTACTTGGCGTCTATTCTTTGATGGAGCTTCAAGAATTGGTCATAATGAAGACATCGTCGCTGGAGTTAGAATTGTTCTTGTATCGTCAGAAGGTCTTGCTATCCAACGAGCTTATTCTCTTGATCAACCATGTTCAAACAATGTAGCTGAGTACAATGCATTGCTCATTGGTCTTCAACTCGCTAAACATCTGAATATTCAACATTTGGAGGCATACGGAGACTCTAAACTCATTGTCAATCAGATAAGGGGTACTTATGAAGTTCGCCATCAAGATCTGGCTCCTTATCATAGATTAACTATATCTATGGCTTCTTCGTTTGAAGAATTCTTCATTGAACATGTTAGGCGAGCATGTAACACAGAAGCTGATGCTCTAGCTAATCTTGCGGCGGTGTTGGCTATTCCGATTAGACGGCAAAAAATAATTGTTGTTCGCAATCGAAAATTGTTTCATCTCGAAAATAATCTGACTCTAGGACTTCCAATTGACATTAAAGAATCAACGTCTCATGACGTCAACACAACAAGAGGATTTGGATTTAGTCGTAAATCTTTATTATCTTCATCTGATTCTAGCATGGAATTCATCTTCAGTAATTCAACTGAGACTCAGAATACGGATAAAGATTGGAGACTTCTTTTCTTAGATTTCGTATTGTATGATATTCTTCCAGATAATCCGAGTGAGGCAGCATCTATCAGACGACGATCACTCAGATTCTATTATAATCATACTACAAAAACCTTATATCGTCGAGCTTATGATGGTTTACTTCTTCGATGTGTTGTCGGTGACGAGGCTCAACAAATTATTCGTGAAGCACATGATGGAATTTGCGGAGCACATCAACCTGGCCTAAAACTTTAGGACCGTATTCGACGTATAGGTTATTATTGGCCCACTATGGTATCAGACGCAATCGAATATGCAAAGAAGTGTAAAGCTTGTCAAATCTATGCGGATTTTATTCATCAACCCTCGGAATTTCTACATCCGACGGCAGCATCATGGCCCTTCGAAGCTTGGGGCATGGACATTATCGGTCCGATCAATCCGCCGTCATCCAAAGGTCATCGGTTTATTCTCGCAATAACCGATTACTTCTCCAAATGATCCGAAGCCATTCCTTTATCTGAAGTTAAAACGTCCAATGTCATCAGCTTTATTAAGCATCATGTCATCTACAGATTTGGTGTTCCTCGACGCATTATTCATGATAACGGACCACAGTTCGTCAGTCAGAAGTTTACTCGATTCTGTGACGATCACCGGATTAATAATGTGGCTTCTACCGCATATAATCCGGCAGCTAACGGATTAGCAGAAGCTTTCAACAAGACCATCATCAAACTCCTAAAGAAGTTTGTCTCTACTAACAAACGTAATTGGAGTGAGAAGCTCGGTGAATGCTTGTGGGCCAACCGTACTACAGTTCGTAATGCTACTAAATGTACACCCTTCTCTCTGGTGTATGGTTGCGAAGCTGTTCTTCCATTAGAGATTCAAATTCCTTCTTTAAGGATAGCAATCGCTAATGAACTCACTGCCGAAAATAATGATCGTCTTTGACTTCAGGAATTAGAAGCTCTGGATAAAAAGCGATTATCTGCTCAACAGAATATTGAATTCTATCAAGCTAGAATCTCAAGAGCTTTTAATAAGAAAGTCAGAGTTCGAGCATATCAAAAAGGAGAACTTGTTCTAACAGTCAGACGTCCTATGACTATGACTCATATGAGCAAGGGCAAATTTGACGCAAAATGGGAAGGTCCTTATATCGTGAGTAGAGTTTTCTCAAATGGAGCTTATCAACTCTCAGAATTGGATGGTCGAAAAGTTTTGATGCCTATTAACGGCAAATTCCTTAAAAAGTACTATGTATAAATGTAAATGCTTGTAATCATCAGACAAGTTCATGTTTAGAAATAAAATTTCTATTTTATTTTAATCATGAATGATGGTACATGATATTAAGGAAGATCACTATCATCCTTCTCTACATTTGGACGTGGGCCACTGCCGTCCTTCTCGAAGACGTGATCAGCAAAAGAACTGAGAACCTCCTTGTTGGAACCCATGAGGAACTTGCAAGCAGCCATCCTCATGGCTTCTTCTTCTTCAGTCCTTCCTGGTTCGAGCAGAAAATCCAGAATGTCTCGTGGCGGCTTGGGTGCAGACGAACCTTCGCCTGCTTCTACCTCTTTCGGCTGAATTAGATCAACAGGGCGTTCTTCAGTGTCCTTCTGAACTTTCGAGACGATTTCAACTTTCTTGGATGCTTCTTCAGACGACATTTTTATGTTGAAGAATAGAAGTGTTCATCCTTTGTTAGATTTCTGCTATATTTATAGACAAAAATTTGTCGAATAATGAAACGACACATTCATCCGATGGTTCGTCCGTTCATTTATTACATTCATCCGACGGTTCGTCCGTTCATTAATACTTGACGGTTCATCCGTTCATTTACATTCATCTGACAGTTCACTTGTTCATTATCACCTGACGTTTTGTCCGTTCATTATTAAAAAGAAAAGTGGAAATTCGTTATTTATCACGTTTTGATAACCTCTGAATAAATGCTGAATTTACCTACTTTGTCATGTTTGACCTCTGCATAGAAATCGATCTATTTTCTTTTGAGTTACTATATATTATCACGTCCATATTACCTCTGATAATATTATATACTCTAAATCAGAAAAGAATGTTTCATTTTCTATCATGTCCACAATTCATCATTGAGCATAGAAGAATTATCATTTCCACTCTCATTTCATCATAAAAAGTCTATTATATTTTCTTAGACTTTCTTACAAATCATAATGGAAATCTATTACAAATCTTGGATTTTTATTCTATGTACACAACAATAATCTAATAGAGATCTATTTCTTTTTGGATCTTTTCTGGCGAGTTCGTTGTTGGTGGCAATTCCTGGTTGTCCAGCAGGAATCAAACTCTGGTCTTATCTCTCAGACGAGAGGAGAACCACAGAGTAGGACAGCACGAAGACGTGTTGTTGCCAATACAACTGGTGGATTGGGAGCGACCTCTCAAAGGAGATAGGAATGTATCCCACATTGGGATACAATTCCTAGTTCTGCCCTGAAAGGAACTCTACTGCCCGATTTCTCGGGGTAGAGTTAACTCCACCGTCCAACTCTCCGTGTATAAAGGCTCTTCCTACCATCGGAAGAAGACCCTTCTATCCCACGAAGAGTTCTGAGTTGTCTGATTTGCGCATCAAAAGCGCATGAGCTCCCTGATGTTGGTGTCAGAAGACCGCTCCCCACAGCATCCAAATCACCAATGCCAGTTCTAGAAAAAATTTTCAGCCAAGCTTCTGCAGAAAACAGCAAAGAAAAAGAGATTAATCAACAGAAATGTCATTTGGCACGTACTGGCCAGTCAAGCACACCCTGTTCAGTCAGAAACAAAAGTTCATCTTCAACAGTAAAAAACGGGCTATTATGCTGAACTTACCATCAAAATCAAGATAAGAGAATATTGCTATCATTAATTTCTTGTTGAGAATGGAATCTCGCAAAAAGGTCATTCTCAGAAGAAGAAGAAGAATGAAGAGATGAGTATGCATGAAACTCACCTATCTATTTAAAGGACAAAGTGCAAGCCTATTCTTGGAAAAGATTCGAGTAAAAAGCGCTCATAAACCATGGAATGAGTGTCACGTGTGCTTTGGAAAATAGCACAATATTTGAAACATTCAAAGAGTGCCACTTAATGTTCTTCATTAATGCACGCTGTTCAGCATAAAGTTGTACTACATTTTTTAAAGCAGGTACTGATGACCGTACATAGGAAAAAAAGTACAACATTTCTCAAAAAGAAAACAGAAGCATAAAAGACACGCTCTATTTTGTGAAGCAACTGAGCTTGGCGCCCAGTTCCTCTACGCTGTTGACCCCCATACGGTGTAACAGAGCATTGAGCGTGTCACGCTGCTCTGCGAGACTGCGCCCATTGGAAGAAGACGAGCCGTCCAGACCAAAGTGGCTCAGGAAGTTCTTGGCTAGTTGTGTAGGGTCATCTTTGAACTCGAAAACTAAAGGCTCCGGTTCCTTACCCCTAAGAGTAGGGTCGCCATGGGCACAGAAACCTAACTTTCTTGCTTCTTCTTCAGCTTCTTCCTTCGGAGTCATGTTGACGTAAGATGAATATCAAAGCTGAATTTTCTCCCCGTTTATATAAACGAGCTCGCCGGCGGTTCATATTCCACCATAAATTGGATTCAATCAGTCTCAAAAACTGAAGAATCATCATGACATTTAATAAGTTCATTTGGATATTTTCAAAGTATTTCGAAATTTTGAAGTCTTTTCAACTTTCGAAAACTTTGAAGGGGGTTTTATAGGCCTTAAAAATGAAGGTCACGATGAGTTGATCAGAACAAGGTCCAAAAGTTACGCTGAGTTGATCAGGACAAAATTAAAAAATCATGCTGGAAGACAGCTCATTATTTGTCAGAGTATCATCATGACTGACAGCACGACAGTCGAAGAATGTCTTCTCATATGCCACGTATGTACGGAACTCGAGAGATCACAGCCGACTATTACGTGACTTTTGAAATCTTCTTCAGCAAGACTCAGCCTTCACCAAGTTGGCATACCAAAAGAGCTTCTTGTCATTTAATGCGACTGACAAAGCAATCACTGTCAGAGATTTTGTGTCAGTCGAGGCACGTCGAATCAAGACAGCTGGCAGTTCTGCCTCAAGCTTGCGTGGATTTTGAGCCTTCTGGCTCAAGTCTGCGTGTATTTTGAACTTATATGTTCCTTCCTCAAGTCTGCGTGTATTTTGAGCATTTTACCTCAAGTTTGCGTAGATTCTGAAGTTTCATGCCCCACATCTGCGTGGATTTTTGAAGCTTTCTGCCCCAAGTCTGCGTGGATTGTAAAGCTTTTTGCCCCAAGTCTGCGTGGTTTCCGAAGCTTCTTGCCCCAAGTTTGTGTGGATTTTGAAGCTTTCTTACCCAAGTCTGGTGGATTTCGTCTTCAACAAGTCTGCGTGGATTTTATCAAATTGGAGTACGTGGCAGCCATGCCACTGATCTCTCGCCTGCGTATCCTGTAACTTTCACACGACTCATGCATGATTGCCATGTGTCCAACAGTTACAGGCCACGTCCAGTAACTGCTCACAACCTTGCGTATGTTAAATCCTGCGTGATTTTCAACTAGACACAGGTTGTGAAGACAGTTATCCTTTCAGTTATTTTTGACTCTATAAATAGAGTTCTTTTTCTCATTCATGGTACAGATACATAGTTATCTAACTTACTGTCAAAATTTTGAGAGCTTTTCTTCTTCGCATAGTCCAAGGGATAAAGCGATCGTCTTCTAGATCGGATTCCTACAGTTGTAATTTTCCCAGATACACAATAAATAAAGTGAATTTATTTATGGAAAACACCAGGGTCTCAGGCGCAAGGGGACGCTGCGTCGGTCACCACACGCTTTGACGAGCTCGAGCGCACCGTGAGGGACGTACAGGGGACGCAGGAGTCCATTCACGACACCGTTACTAGGATAAAGGCTTGCATGGAGCAATGCAACGCCAGACTGCTAGCCCTAGAGGAGACGCGGACGCACCCATCTCCAGCGGTTATACTGCCTCCGTCTCCAGCGGTTACACTGTCTCCTTCTACAGCGGTTGTATTGCCTCTTCCTTCATCGTCGTCGGTGGTTCTTACACCGGAGCCGTATGCTTACCTTCTTTCCAGGACCAGTGATGCTCCTCCTGATCAGCCATAGTCAACATATATATTGTTGTGTGATGGCCCATTGTTGGGTCTTTTTTGTGTTTATACATACATTGTTATTGTGTTCCATTATATTTAACCCTGTTGTTCAAATTTTTCATATATCTGTGTTGATTGATGAGATTGTGTTTCAAATGTGTTCGTAATTGTGTTTCATATTGTTTAATACTTTGTGTTCGTGATGCTCCTCCTGATCAGCCGGTGTTGAGTAGTGTTCCACCGAAGGGGTCGACGAACCCAGGGAAATGCTGCTTTAGGTGCTGCTGTAAATGATATATTTTTTTAATTTTTTTTACCACATTTAGCGACGTTTAGCGACGTCCAGCGACGAACGTTAACGTCGCTAAGTAAGTATCAGAACGTCGCTAACTATGATTCACCCCGTCGCTGATCGTCACTAAACGTTGCTAACTTTATGTCGCTAATACGTCGCTATGTGTCGGTAATATAACATCGTATCGACGTCGCAGAACGTCGCCAATTTGCTGACATGCCAGGTCAGCATAGATGTATGTAACGTCGCTAAACGTCGCTAGCTGACGTCGACAAACGCAGTCATTTTACGTCGCTTATAGTCGCTGATTGCCATCGCAATAGCGACGTATTGCGACGTCATGGTGTTTAACGACTAGGTAAATTGCAACTACGTCCAAACGTCGCTAAATACGTCGCTAATTGGATTTAGCGACATATTTTCCATAGTTAGTGACGTCCTGTGGCGTCGCTGATTTGACAAATTTTAGTAGTGATATGACACATCGCCTACTCGCTCTAGAATGTCGAACGGCCCTATATACCTAGGACTAAGCTTTCCCCGTACGTCGAAATGAATGACGCCACGGGTAGGCGAGATCCTAAGGAATATATGGTCGTCGACAGAAAATTCAAGGGGACGCCGATGTGAATCGGCCCAATGACGCTGACGATCTTGTGCAACTCGAAGATGATCTCTGACTTGTCTGACCACCTCAATAGTCCGCGTTACCATCTCTGGTCCAAGAATTTGACTCTCACCGATATCATCCCAAGCTAAAGGAGATCTGTATTTTCTTCCGTACAAGGCTTCAAAGGGTGCCATCAGGATACTGGCCTGGAAACTGTTGTTATAGAAGAACTCCACGAGATACAGGTGATCTTCCCATGAACCACTGAAGTCGAGTGTACATGACCGCGCATGTCTTCAAGAGTCTGGATCGTGCGTTCTGACTGACCATCTGTCTGCGGATGGTAGGCTGAACTGAACTTGAGACGAGTCCCCAAACTCTCTTGAAGACTCCGCTAAAAGTACGATATGAATCTCGAATCTCTGTCGGACACAATACTGACTAGTACTCCATACAATTTGACTATCTGTGTCACTCTCCGTTCCCAGAATACGTATTTTAATACGTGTACTGCTCGAATGAATTTATTTAATATTTATCATGTATTGTTCTGTATTTAAATTCCTTTAATTTTATGCTAATTAATTTTTTACATTTCACTTTCTGCTTTAACTTGCTTTAGGTTCGGCCTAGGTTGGTTTATTTTCGGATTTATGATGGTTCATCATGAACCGAACCCAACACCCCCATTTAAGCCCCATCCCCTTTCTCTCTCTTCATTACTTCTTCTTATTTCTCTTCTTCTTCCTCATAACTCTCTCCACCTACCAAAATCCATAGGCAAGTACATCTTGCTCCACATGAGAACCCATATTTTTACGGTTCATTTATCTTCCTCTCGTGATCCTAAGAGAGTTTAGAACTTGGCATTTTTTATTTTGAAGTCTTATTTTTAGTAGATCTAGAAATTACTATTTTTCGGATTTCGGTGGTTTGATCTATCAAATTTCCTTATTTCCTAAGTTTTTTTCATTCCAGATTGTTGAGGTGGTGTTATACGCCATTCTGACCCATGGAACCCCATTTCTGGCTTGGACCGAAGGTTCCATGAGAATTGGAGTTCAGGAGGAATTTTACGCCTACGTTGTTAGTGTTAGCGTAATATTGAGTTTTACGCCGTAATATTGAATTTTACGCCCACGTTATACGTGTCCGCGTAGTGCCGAGCTTTACGCCCACGATCGTTCGTGTCAACATAAAACTGTTTTACGCAAGTCTACTTGACTTGGCGTATTCTTTTGTTTTACGCGCACAACGTTTCAGGCCTAAAACTTGACTCTTTATACGAGCAACTTTTACGCGTGGCTCGATCTTTACGCATGCAATGTTTTATGCGCACAGTGTTTCCTGCATAAAATTCTAATCTTTTTATGCGTACTCCTTGGCTTGGTGTAAAATGAGTTTTTACGCGCAACTTGTTCCTTTATTTTGAACGTACTTCTTTTACGCGTATTCATCCCTGCGTATACTTTGACCCGTAAGCGCGCGAGTTTTACGTGTGACATTACCTTTTTACTCATATAAATTCATGCGTAAACCTGACTTTTACGCACACCCTGTTTTACGCACGTATTTTGCCTTAGCGTAAAACTTTGGCGTAGACTAATCATGGTATAAACTAGCCTTGGCGTAATCCAACCTTGGTGTTCATTGCCCTATACTTTATTCATTTTATGTTGGCATGATAATTCTCCTTTTATATCCTTACGCCTTTTGGCATGAACTTGATATAATCATGGTATGTTAATATTTTCTTTAATATAGATTGTTACGTGGAATGTACCAAGTGTCGTGAATTGATTTATGGATACCCGAATGACTGGAATTTAACCCTGAGAGTTGTAGACTCGACCATACTAATTAATAGTTGACTTTCATGCCTTGTTACGAATTAACATTAATTGTTATCTTGACTAATAATTGATCATGCGTTCCTAGTAGGAACTAAGAGACTGGCTAGTCGTCTTATTGAATTGAATGAATGAGACACGTTCATATGAATTACGAACTATTGTAATCGACTGGCTGATCCCGAACATTGGCATACAGGCACATGCAGGCTTCAATTTATTTATTTATTTATTTTATAGAAGCATCATATGTACTTTATGGTCAAGACATAATTATCCCGTGGATAGTTTTGATTGTTGTATTACGCTATGTAAGACCTACAACCTAACCGCACGGTTATCGTTGTAGAGTTGTGCATGTCATGCTTGTACGAAAGTACTCATTTTGAATGACCATGATCCACGGCATGGGATTTCACTTAACATAGAGGCTATTAAGTTAAATAAAATAATGATTGCATGGAGAGAATGGATTCCCGAGTTGTTATATGGCAGCCCTCTTTGGGACCATTAGTGCCCGACAGGCCGGCTGGTTCCCACAGATACTGCAGATCTGCCACACGGGCAGGGAGCAGTAACTGCTTATATTATTTATTATATTATTGTATATTGATGACGGGCGTCCCGCTGGGACTCGTCTAATTCATGATTGGCGCAATTGATTGATTGGGTAAACTAGCCTTGTTTGCACATAGTAAGAACTGAGGAATCCTTATTGTATAATTCCAAGGTAACTTGGAACTCACAATAGCAAGCCGTAGTAGTTGCATGGTCGTTTAAATTGATTTGTTTGCGTACTGTACCTACTCTATTTGCTAACTGAGATGATCAGAATGTCAGGACACGACGGGTCAACTTCTGTCCTTGTTTGGTTGGGAAGTTGGTTTGAAGTGTCGTGATGTTGTGTGAATCCCAGTAGCAAGCAGAGACCTATGTATTATATCCTTAACTTTTATCACTGGTTTCAATTCTCATGTCGTGCTTCCTTGTGGTACTTGCTATTAGAGGTCTAACCTCTCTGGTTTTGCATGGCCAGATTTAGAGCCGGTCCCCGAGGATTCAGCTTACTTCCACCTCCAAGATGGTCAATACTAGAGGAATGATCGCAGGAGGACTCGAGTGGGTTCCTTACTTCCTCGCTCGTTTTGTTACTTACTTTATACTTTGTCGTTTGGCACCGACATGTTAGTCGGATCGTCTTGTATTTACTTTTACATAATTGTAACTAAGTCAGGCTGCAGCTGATAAACAATTGTGTATACTTTGCTACCTTATCTGGCTATGTTTTGTAAATCCAGATATCAAGAACATTTTAACTGAGCGTTTGGGATGTCTTACTGCTTTATCTTATATGTTCTCTATTAATATTTTTTGTTTGAATGATTGAGACAATAGATGTGAAGTGACCATAGTGAGACTTTCATGTAGTATGCACCCCCTTGTCTTTTAGACAGCATTGATCATATTATACGGTATCCATCTACCCGTAATACATAGCTGGCTGAGTCGTTCCCCTACTCTCCAGTATTCTGGTTCTGGGGCGTGACAATCTGCCTGAGGTACATCTCTGCAAACTGATCCGTCGACTGACCGATTCTGGAAGGGATAAAATGAGCTACCTTGGTGAGTCTGTCAACTATAACCCAGATAGCATCTCTCCAGCTGGGGATCTAGGTAATCCCGTTACAAAATCTATGATAATGTGCTCCCATTTCCATTCTGGGATCGGTAAAGGTTGAAGAAGTCCAGCTGGTCTCTAATGTTCGACTTTAACTTGCTGACAAACCAAACAACGAGAGACAAACCGGGCTATCTCCCTCTTCATGGCATTCCACCAAAAATGCTATCGAATATCACGATACATCTTCGTACCACCGAGATGAATCGAATACTGAGAACTGTGAGCTTCTGCCATGATCTCCTGTCTGATATCTCCACTGGGTACACAAAGACGCCTCCCATGTTGGAGTGTACCATCTTCATGAATACATAACTCTGGTCTTCGCCCTGCTACACATTTTGCCCTAATCCATTGAAGCTTAGAATCCGCGGACTGAGCTAACTTCATCCTCTCAATTATACTGGACTGAACTTGCATACTGGCCATCAATGCCACACTGGAAGGAAGAAAAACTTCAATACCCATCTTCTGAAGATCTACTAACAACTCTGGCTGTGCTGTTAGCAAATAAACTTCGGCTCTCATGCTCAATGTATCTGCAACAACGTTGGCCTTCCCAGGATGATACTTCAAGTTGATGTCATAATCCACAAGTAGCTCTAGCCATCTTCTCTGACGCATATTGAGATCTTTCTGATAAACACATACTTAAGACTCTTGTGGTCAGTGAAAATCTCCCCCCGATCTCCATATAAATAATGCCTCCAAAGTTTCAATGCAAAAACTACTGCTACTAATTTCAAGTCATGGGTAGGATAATTCCTCTCATGGTCACGAAGCTGACGTGATGCATAAGCAACTACCTTACCATGCTGCATCAATACACACCCCAATCCTCTGCCTAAAGCATCACAATAAACTGAAAATCCTCCAGTCCCATCAAAAAGAGTGGGAATGGGGGCCGTCATCAATCTCTGCTTCAACTTCTCGAATGAACTCTGACACTCTACTGTCCAAGTAAACTGCACCTCCTTGCGGGTCAACTGCGTCAATGGCACTGAAATTCGAGCGAAGTCTGACACAAACTGCCGGTAATAGCCGACCAATCCAAGGAAACTCTAAACTTCTGCGACAGTGCTAGGTACTGGCCATGTCTCTATGGCAACTATCTTCTGGGGGTCCACTTCCACTCCACCTCTGGTGATGATGTGACCTAAGTACGAGATACGATCCAACCAAAACTTATACTTACTGAACTTCGCGTACAACTGGTGCTCCCGGAGAATCTGAAGAACTACACGGAGATGCTACTCATGCTCCGCCTCACTCTTGCTATAGACTAAGATGTCGTCTATAAACACTATCACGAACTGGTCCAAATAGGGCATGAAGATACGATTCATGAGGTCCATGAATACGGCTGGCGCATTGGTCACTCCAAATGGCATAACAAGGAACTCCAAATGTCCATACCTCGATCTGAATGCTGTCTTCAGGATGTCCTGCTCTCTGACTCTGATCTGATGGTACCCTGACCGCAAGTCAATCTTCGATAATACAGCCGCTCCCTTGAGCTGATAAATAAGTCATCTATCCTTGGCATAGGGTATCTGTTCTTGATTGTTACAGAGTTTAAGGTACGATAATCAACACATAATCTTGACGTACCATCCTTCTTTTTCACAAGAAGCATCAAGGCTCCCCAAGGTGATCCGCTAGCACGAATGAATCCCTTGGTTCTAAGTTCTTCAATCATCTTGTACAAGATCTCCACCTCTGAAGGTGCCATCCTATAGACTCTCTCTGAGACTGGTGCTGATCCGGGAATCAAATCAATGGTGAACTCGATCTCTCTCTCTGGGGTATGCCTGGAAGTTCTTCGGAAAATACGTCAGAAAACTCTTCTACAACTCTGGAAAACTGAACTGCTGCTGCTAATGCCATCCGCAACGCTGGGGAAGAAGGTTCTACTCCGCCTTGAAAAAATGAAAACTCTGGCTCACCAGAAATACTAAAAATAATCCTGCCGATATAGAAATCTATTCTAGCATACTGGTCCCTCAACCAATCCATTCCTAGGACCACATCATAATCGGCCATCGGAAACTCTATCAACCTAGCGGAAAACTCTCTACCGCTAACTACGATTCGACACGAGAAAAACACTTTATCTACTCCCACAAGACCATTACCAGTAAGTATATTGAGCCTTACTGATAATGACTCGGGATCCAGTCCTATCCGTGTTATGAATCATGCAGACATAAATGAATGCGATGCAGCCGAATCAAATAATACTGATGTAGAAAAAGAGTTGACGAGAATGGTACCTGCCACCACCTCACCTGATGTCAACTCCTCCTCCACGGTCAAAGCCATCGCTTGACCCTGCCCTCTGCGTGCTGGTCCCCTCTACTGGAAACCTCTTTGGCGGTTCTGAATCTGAGCTTGGACCTGGACATACTGCTGCGGTCTCTGCTGCTGGAATGCTTGAGCCTGAGGCGACAATGGCCTCGGAGGCTGGTACTGCTGCTGCTGCACTGGTGCTGGTCCCCTCACCGAGGGACTAGTCTGGGCCGATGAGGATGAACCGGCTCTCTGTGGACAGGACCCTATCATATGGTTCGATGCCCCACAAGCCAAACGCAATCCTTGTGCTCTGCGACATTCTGATACTACATGCCCTGGCTTCCCACAATGAGTGAAGCCCATTGTAGAAGACTACCTCCGCTTCTGCTGTTGAGGGTACGTCGGAGTCGAATATTGAACCGAAGTAACTGATGCCGTCCTCCTCGGAGCTCCAGTGGTCAAGGCCCTAGCTGCCTGGGCTGGGGCTGAGGACTGGGTCATCTGACTATGGGACCGCTTTCGTCCTCCAGTTCTGTCTACTATTCTCTGGAAGGTATACTCATGCCTCATAGTTACTCGCAAAACAGCATCAAAAGTCTGATGCTCAAACTGCTCCATTACTAGAATGATTTCTAGGTGGAGTCCCTGCTGGAACCGCTGCGCTCGGTCGAACTCGGTTGCCACCAAGGTGGAAGTAAACCGACTCAGTCTTGAAAGCTCGATCTCATATCCATCAACTGTCCTGCTCATCTGCCTGAGATTGGTGAACCTCGTCTGTAGGTCGTGTCGAGCTACAGCATCGAAGTACTTGATCTGAAACTTGTCACTGAATATCTCCCATTGAGCAGGCGTCGCCAACCCAACTGCTATCATCACCCACCAGGTGCGGGCTAGGTCCAATAACTGTAGGCGCACTACAACTACCTTTTCTCCTTCTGGAGTCTTGGCTGCATCCAAGATAATCTCGACGTCCTGGAGCCACGCATCAGCTGCAATAGAATCTTCGCTATCGTCGAAGAAGGGAGTGTTAAGGCGCTTGAAACTGCTAGCCGCATTGTTCCCTTGATAACCAACACGACCCATGGCATCTTGTACTGCCTGGTGCAGGACATCGCCCCGACGATCTTGAGATGTAAGCAATTCCCTGATGAGACCCACCAGGGTTCTATCGCTAGGCTCTGCAGGCTAGACTGGCTGAACTGCTGGCTCTTGACCCCTGGTAGGCATGACTCTAGAGGCTACCCCTGAGTGTTGGGCTTGGTCTCCAGGTTGCTGCTGGTCCACGAAAGGTGCTCTGCCTTGCCGATCGGTAGGACCAGGAACAATGCCGCTGAAGAAACGACATGGAGAACAATAAGGAAGGGCCATGATAGATCAAGGATATAAACATGTGATCAGGTCAAGATTTCAGAAAGATTAAAAGACACGAGTAGAGATCAAGGGCGATGTTGATTGAGACATCTATTCAGTGAAACCCTCACCCATCTTGATTTACAAGACCTGCATGGACCACCACTTAAACCGTGTCACGCCCCATAACCAGAATACTGGAGAGCGGGGGACAGACATAGCCAGCTGCGTACATTGAAGTGAATTCCACCTCGCAATACGGTCACGGCTGTCTAGATGCATGAGGGTTTGCTACAAGTCATTAGTCTCTTAGGATCAAGAACAAGCCTAGTGTCTCAATCTCAAGCAAGCAAGTAAATGTAACAAGATGGTAGATCATCAGACATACAAAGTAAGGCGTCCCATACATTACATATTCAGATGATCATGAAGCTAGTCATACAAAATACGAAGACTAGCAAGAGTTTAAGTCATACATGATCAACCCTAGGATTTGTCAATCATGTTACAGCCCGTAGGCAGACAGTAAGTAAAGTTGCAAATGAGCTAACACTTGCTCGGCGGCTAAACGCCTCAAAAGAATATTTTTACAAGGGAGTGGGAGAGCAAAATAAGAACTCACTCGTTGCCAGGGTTGCGCCTAGTGGTCACCATCTGGCCGGAAGGCTGGAATATCCTCGGGTGCTACTCCGAAATCTGCCATAAAAACTAGCTGGGTCAGACCCCAGAAAGAGCAAGTGTCACAAGGGAGGCTTCATTTAAGAACTAAAACCAGCATATTAGCACATAAGGTTATAGATGAAATAACAAAAGACATGAGTTAGAGAAAACATGGTGATAAACGATAAGATAACTAAAGGACTATTCCGGTAACCAAGTTATAACCCGTAAACCAAATAAGGACCGGGGTTGTAACCCTTCACCTGAACTGAACTTAGTCTCTAACCAATTATCGATAAGGAAAAGCATACACAAGCATGTCCTGAGATAGCCATGTACTGGATCTAGGCAAGACTAGACAAGATGGGATTCCATCCGACATTCACGGCCAAGCAAGATTACGGCTTGATATTTAAACTAACTAGGGTTATCACAAGCCTAGTTACTAGCAAGATAGAATGAGATATCCCTACGGCCACAAGTCCTGCAGACTATCCAGGTTATTCAGACGCAAGGTTTCATGCTAAGAGTTATCATGACTTGTTAGGTAACTTGAGTGCAACACATGACAGTATGCATAGTAATCGTTTCATGAAGTGCCCCACATGACAGTGAGCTAGAAATGTGCCACACTCGTCGGCAGGCTATAAGTCCATCAGAGAAGGCACCCAGATAACGGGATTGCTTGTAGCCGGAATACCTTTCTATATGAACTACTTGATCAATCTAGTCATTTACCTAGTCAGATTCAGTATGTATCCCTGACCGTGGTAACCAGGGATACAAGTCCTAGACATGATGCAGACAAGACTGATAGCTTATACAAGCACATTTAATACAATCACCCATATGTCAAGATTGCTTGTCAGGGGTGCACCACAACGGGTCACCATCATGTCATGTTACTTGTACTTGTTACTTGTTAGAAGTGCGCCACGACGGGTCACCTTCCTGGTTCACAACATATTAATCATCACATCGTGTTCATATATCATGGCTATGCAGCATATCATTATGCAAGCTAATATGTAGGTAGAGGAGAGACATAATCCTGAGTGCACCCTAACGGGCCACCGTTCCAAGTAAGAAGACATGGCATAAAGAGTGTCACGACCCGCTCCCGAATAATCTGATACGAGTCGGACACGCCCAGCCTTCGTCGATGGATACGGCGAAGTAAGCTGTACAATACTAAGAAAAACTCCAAGTTATAATGTAATGTAAACAACACAGCTTTTTATAACGTTCCCAGAAAATTACCAATATACATCAAGTTATTTTAGTACAAAATCAGCCGGAGACAAATCCGGTCAAATAAAATAATATACAATAATGAATATCCAAAATACAATCTCCAGAAAAACTAAAAAAAATTCCGCAATATCCAATGCAATCACAAGCTCCATGTAACCTCAAGCTCACCTGCAACGTATCCTGTTAGAAAAAGAGCAAAGTACAACCCCGACAAGACAATATACAATGTAATCTGTAGTACAGAATACAAGGTGAACCTGAATACCAGAAATGAAAATAAAACTACGGTACCAGAAATTAAATATAAAACTGCAGGCAATGGACAATAATCAATATGCAAGACAATGAACACGGCTATCAATGTACAAGGCAATGAACACGACAATCAATACGCAAGTGTGACAATTTGAAATATTAAACTAATGTGTGACCGGCTAGGGAGCACAATCAATCAATGAGTCAATCAATTCTACAAGGTCCGGCTTTATCGTACGTGAAGTGTACGATTAGGCTATCCACAATACCTATGTTAGGTGTGGTCACACAAAAGCTAATATTTCCCCCAATCCAGTAATAAACAATGACGCACAAGCAATGAACAATGTACAAGACAATCGTGTGTATCTCGTGTCCGATATGAGAACATGGCACATGAAGGTAAGACAGAAATACAGAGTACAAGTCGAGTCAGCGTACTTGCCTCGCCTTGGAAGCACGGAAGTAGTACTGCATGGTTGTAATGGATCACCTGGTAGTTTGGTACAATTTGTTAGGGTTGAAGTAAAGACTTTATTTAACTATATTAGAACCAAGCTAATTATTCATTTAATTTCTAACCAAAATATATAGATATAGATTTTATCCAAAATGCTAGTGAAAATAATTAAACTATAATCAGCAAAAACCATTATGTTTAGAAATACTTATAGTCCAAATGACCTACTTAAAATTTATCAATTTATCAAAGTATATATATATATATATATATATATATATATATATATATATATATATATATATATATATATACTTTAGCTAAAATAATTCTTAGTTAAAAATAATAATACTAACAATAGTTTTCACAATAGTTTGATAAATCTAGGTTAAATTTTTATTATAGATATTAATATTATGAAGTTAATATTATTTAGATTAAACAATATTGAGAAATATACTTATTAGAAAATTACACTAGCAGCAGTTTAATAGCAACATATGTAGATAGTTCAAAAACTAATTTTCTATCTAACTTATAACTAAGCTCTACATCTACTATTAATACAAAAATGATATTTAACATATAAGCCCAACCCTCAATTCCCTACTATTGCTGAAACAAATATTGTAAAAAGGAAAAACTAAGCCCACTGCTGAATACACATCTTAACCCATAGGTCTAGTCCAAAAATTAAAGAGTTAGACCCAGCCCAATTGAAATAATTAAACTTAACAACCAAAACAATCTCCCACTATAATTAAATTCACAATTTAAACTCCATCTTCAACTTATCTCGGCCCAGCCCACATCTAACCTTATCATTTGCTTACAGATCTCTCTTTTTGGTTACTGCCAGGTTGTATGAGAAGAATGTTGAAGAGGCTCTCTGATTTGAAGGGTCACATATGATATTGCAAGAAAATGATATATGGGACTCTTCGAATCTCCAAGAGTCACAAAGCTGACTCTCGAAGAGTCATCTCTGACAGTGTTCAATTGTCATCATGACAAGAACAAAAGAGAAAGGAATTTAAAATGAAATGTGACTTTCTCTCACCTCCATTCAGCCGATCAGACCCTTCTTCAAATTTTTTCTTCCACAGCCATACAACCGAACGACCTAATCTTCATTCTCTCTTTCACTCATACTCTTCAGTCACAGTCCCTTCTCCCATAACCTTCTTCTTCCTCACCCACTCTTTACTCTTCTGCCGCTCTCCTCAACGTGCAGAACCCAAAATTTAGAGTTCGACTTCCCTAATGTCCCGAACCTAAATCTTAATTTCTTCTTCTCTCATTCCTCACAATTCCCTTCACATCCGACCTCAAGCTCCAACCTCACTTCTTCTTCAACCTATTGGAAACCTTAACACCGAGCTACTCTCACCCATGGCCGCAACTCAAAAACCTAGATGCCCTAACTCCCTTCTTCCCTAAATCGTCTTCCTCCACAAGAACTCTAAAACCCTAATATTCAGATAATAAGAAAAGAAGGGAGGGTTCGAGAAGATCGAGGCGAGAACTCACCGGCCGGTCGGAGGGGATGTCGATCCTCTGCATCGGTGACGGATCCAGACACGGCGGCGACGAGCTCGGCCGCTCGAACTTCGAGATGCAACGCGCGACGGCGATCTCGAACTGGAGGCGGCACTGAGATCGAAGGGCAACTCGGTCTACGAGGCTGGCGTGATCTTGACAGTGGCACGCGAGTTGAGGAGGAGCTCGTGGTTCGAGGAGGCGGTGGTGGATCCAGTGAGGTCGAGAACGCAGCCAACGTCAGTTGCAGCGGTTCGGCAGGACTTCCGGTGGCTTGGAGCTTGTCTACTCCGGCTGGCGAGTCGAGCCCCCGGCACTGGGTTGATCGGCCATGGCAGTGGCAGTTGACTGACTGAAGTGATGGAGGAAAAGGGTTCAGATTGAGATGGCCGTCGGCCGCGGTGATCGGATCTGGACTCCGGTGCTGAACTCCGACGATGACGACGGTGGTGCTTGGTCGAAGAGTAGACCAGAGCAGTGGAGAGAGAAAGAGTGATGGAAGAGAGTAGAGAGAGAAAGAGAGTGTTGTGTGTGTGTTAGAAATTCATTGAACTGTGTGCCTTTAAATAATAAAATAATAATATGTGTGCATGTGTGTACAGGGAGTGGCAATGGGAGTGTGGTAATTAAATTTAGATCTGAGGTTATATTATACAGTGGTAGAATGGCAATTAAATGCAGATCTGAGGGTGTTTCAACAACTTGTAACCGAATTTTAAATTTTAAAATACTAACAGATTTTCAAAATAGAAAACAGATTTTACAAAATCAAATAGTTCAAAATAGATTTCGAAAATCAAATATTCCCTCCAACAATTTTCAAAAGATTTCACTAAAAATATTCTAACAGATTCTATCTACTTTACAAATTCAGTTATTTATAACTACCAGTTAATTACCTGCTTAGCAAATAAATGATCAGAATTAACTTAGATAAAAGTAATTCGAAATTATCAAAATCAATAAAATTAGTCACCCACTTTCTATGATTAATAAATTCATAAAACACTTTAGAAAATAACTAAAATTTAATCACTATAACTATAATTATTTACCAATGATACTAATCCAGATTCAAAATTAAAAAGAAAATCTCTACCTATTAGATATAAATATTTATTACCATTATCAATAATCAATATAGAAATATTAATAGAAAACAAATATATATATATATTTTATATATATATATATATATATATATATATATATATATATATATATATATATATATATATATATATATTGTAAGCCCCCTGAATTTCAGGGGTTTATTTTTATTTTTCTTAATAAATTAATTTCGATAAATATTTTATTATTTAATTGTTTTGACCATTAATGTACCTTTCCATGACTTTGACTTCTAGAGCGTCAGGGATGCCAATCTCGGTAAACTCTCTTCACGAGTTTTGAAGTAGACAAGATTATCTTCATTTTGGTATATCACGTCTCACTTGAATTCGTTCCCTTGTGTTCTTTTTGTATCGCGCAACTTCGGGTCAACTTAGACCAATTAATCATTGAATAATTATTTCCACTTTTATTTTTATCTTCGTTTGCACGTTACCGTGACTTTTAATTTAGGAGCACCAGACCAGTCGTTTTCTCAGAACCAACTTCTCATAAATGATCTACTCGAGACGCTCTTCACCCATGACCTTCGTGTCCCACTCAGACACTCCATTTTGTGCTCCATTTCCTTCGCACAATTTTCGGTTCAATTTAGGTCAATTAATTATCTACCGTAAAACCCGATTTAATTTCTAATTATCCACTCAGACACTCCATTTTGTGCTCCATTTTGTGCTCCATCTCTCTCTCTCTCTTCTATTATTAAACACAACACTCCCTCACACCACCTCACTCCCATCACAGCCACCCTAGGTGGCCGAACATTCCCCCCCCCCCCTATATATATATATATATATATATATATATATATATATATATATATATATATATATATATAACTCTCTCTCTCTCTCTTCTATTATTAAACACAACACTCCCTCACACCACCTCACTCCCATCACAGCCACCCTAGGTGGCCGAACATTCCCCCCCCCCCCTCTCTCTATACTTTTCTCTCTCTATCTCTCTTTTATATATATATATGTACCTACATACATATATATTATATATATAAATATATATATATATCTAACTCTCTCACTCTCTCTCCTAACACCTACACACACCAGCTCACACCCCCCTGTGGACCGACCTACTTTCCCTCTCTCTATTCTCACTCTCTCAAATATCTCTCTTTATTCTCACTCTCTCTCTTTTTATATACAAACACACACATACATACATCTCTCTCTCACCCTCCCTCATGCTTAACAGCCGAACTCCCCACCACCCCCATGGCCGAGCAACACACCACCACCACCACAAACACCCACAGCCACCTCCCTCTTCTCCTCCTCCTCCTCCTCTATTATTAACATCTTCCCATCACCCTCACCATCATCTTCCCATCACCACCACCACATCTAACGCCACCACCTCCACAAACCGCCGCCCTCGCCACGACCCCCGCCGTGCTCGGCGCTGCGTCGCGACCCCCCCCCCCCCCCGCCAGCAGCCACCACAGCGCAGCCCCACGCGGCCACAGCAGCAGCTGTGTGCGCATGCACGTGCGCGTGTACGCACGCTGCCGCGAGGCCGAGCGCCACCACGTGGCCGGCCCGTACCACCCCGCGAGCTCCCCGCAACCCGGGCGACCTCCGGCGAACACCCCATGGCCATCCTCTTCTTCCCCAGCGCGACGCATAGACGATTCTTGCGTTTACGTCGAAATCCCGTCGACGCGCGCGTGGGAAAAATTCAGAAATTATGTTTCTGGACAGCGACTTCGCGCGTGTTTTCTGGGAGATCCGACCGTTGGATCGGCGAACTCCTTGCTCCGTCGCAATCTCGGTATATAGCACTTCACTCCCCTCAATTTTCGTCCGTTAATTTTGTCGTTTGATACCTCAAAACTGGCCACCAAATTGACGTTTTAAATTGAACTGTTTTTGGACAGTTTCGTGACGCCAACTTCGCGGGTTCGTATCTTCGTCGTCGTAGCTCCGTTTTGCGTGCCGTCAGTTCCGGTGCACAGCTGGTATAACCCTCTTCCTGCCTCCTTTAGGTTTCGTTTCATTATAAGCACGTTTGGTTGGTTGAATTCGATGCCAAAGTTGGCCGTCCGAATTCTTTAATTTGCACTTGTTAAATTTCATTTTTGAATCCGGGACTCCGGATTCAATTTCTGACACCACCAGTAGACTCGTGGCGTCGTTCTGGCATGTTTTCATATAAAGTTTGCTTGATTTGGAGAACGTGAGCCCTGGCACGTATTTCGGTGCAAAGCGGGTCCCACTTTTCGAGTCAACGGGCCACTTTGAGATCGGCTCATCGGAATCCAGTTTCGGATATACCGTTGAGTTCGTATCATCATTCTGGATTCGTGGACATATAATTTGCTAGGTTTTGTAGACTTCTATCCTGACACGTTTTTCGGTGCAAAGTATGTCCAACGGCGGACATCATTTTGATCCGAAATTACCGTTTTGCCCCTGTGTCCAAATTGGACTTATGGGTAGGCTATCCTAGCTAATTTGACCGTTCTTGACACGTTGGTGATATTTATTTTATCATCCGACAACATTTGTAGATTTTGATTATGTATTATCCTTAATTTATAATTAGTTATTTTTCCATAAATTGTTACTTTCTGGTTTTGAATTTTTATATATATTTTAATTGCTGTAAAAATCTTGGAAAAATTATATTTAAATACTATGTTAATTTAGATAATTTATTATAATTTTTCCAGTATTTAATAAGTACTTTTGGTATTTTATAAAAATGGGAAAACAGAACTCATTTTCAGGATACATGTGTTTGTTGATTTTTTAATAAATATTTATGAAGGTTTATAAATCCCAAAAAAATTAGTATAAATTTCTATAATTAACAAGGATTATTTTGGTACTTTATTTTATATATAATTTAGCTTTTTGTCTATCTCTAAAATTGTTGGAACTTAGTGTACAGTTTGATTTAATTATTGAATAATTACGACTTGCAACTTTTTGTGTTGTTTTGTGTTTTAGTCGTATTGGACCTCACCCTACACTAGTATAAAGACTCTAGGAAATTAGTTTGGATATAGTGGCTCTCTACATTGGACTTTTATTCTAGGTCTCCACTTAGTTAGTGTCCAGTTAGGAGTCGTGTCTCACCACTAGTGTAATATTGAACATAGCTTAGAACTGAGTTTGTATATCATTATTGACAGGACACCAGACATCTATATCTTCGTACTAGTATTCTTGCTTTGCTCGAGGTAAGTACATCTACAAACTCATTTACTGTCTTTTAATGCTAGAACATGTATTAACCCTGTTAAAATACTGATCCTTGAGGTAGCAAGCTATGTCTTCACATGTTGTATTACTTATAGTACCTGACATGCTTAGGACAGTTCTTATATCTTCACATGTTCTTTACTGGTTCTCAGTACATGTTTTACTATGCTTTATACTACTCGGAGTATTCACATGTTTCATACTGTTCCCAGTACCCGCATGCTTATATTACTCCCAGTGTCTCTCACATGTTTTTACTGTTCTCGTATCTCTCACATGATAGAATATGGGTAATGGAAAATCTGACAGTTGAGTACGTGATCATGCCCCCTCTACAGTACCGAGCAAGGTTTCATTTTATATGTTACTGCGCCGTAGGCCTTACTCTCAAAGATGTATTTGTACGTATGTACATCTATCGCCTTTACACTTGTACGGAAGTACATTTCATTATGTGCCCCAGCACATTGTACATCTATTGACCGATCACGTACCTGCTACAGTTTTAAATATTACATATACATATATCTTTATGACATATGTATCCTTGCCATGATAGATTATGAGATATACCATGATTCCAGATATGCCATGTTCCATGTGTTACTATGATATTGTGACCCCAGTTGTAACATGAGGCCATGTTTCTAGTATTTCCTGTTTTATAGACTTATCACACCATGTTTCTTGTTGTACATCTCTTTCATTATATGTTCAGTACTTTAGTTGTAGAGGTTGTACTTGCTCCCGTCCTGACAGGATAACGTTGTAGGTTCACTTTTCGAGGATGAAATGCTATGTGTTTCATATTATGGCACTGATTTTGAGGACCTGGCCTTTGCTCCAGTAGAGGCCCCAGCGGGGAACCTTGCTTAGTTATCTTTCTTGTGTTTTGGGACTTAGATTTTGGTCTGTACTTATATTTGGATACTGGACTTTGTCTCCAGTTAGATACTTCGGTTATGTATTATTAAGTCTGTGCTTATTTACCTTCGCTTATAGATGCTGTGTTGTGATGAACTTTAAATATGGTTTTAGAACTGTTAGCTGCTTAGATTCTTTATTGTCTATTCTTAGAACAGCTTACTACGCTTTGACCAAGCGTAGGCTGGACATGGCTCGGCCCGGCCCAACAATTTGGGTAACGGGTCGTGACATGTTTTTTTGGCGGCCCATGCAGGTCCAGACTTAAGTTGTTTGGTTACGTTTTTGTACCAAGCATGCCTGCAATTAGGATCTAGGACAACTTGTTAACACTAGGAATAACATTTAGAACACCTAGAGGATTTCTATGATTGTAACATAGGAGAACTCGTCACAGCATAGGACCGTTAACTGTATTTAGTCTCTTGTTTGTATTTCAGTGGGTCAATTTAGACCAAGTTTGTACCCTTGGGATGACCCCTGAGGATCTTACTCTAATCTTATCTAGAATTCTGTTTCCACTTATTTCCATTTACTCTTCCTTAATTCATTGTTGAAATTGATTTCTGATTTTCGTGGTTGACTTTGATCTTGCATCGTGATAAATTTTGTGGATTAAATTATGATATATCCTGATAAGATAAACGTCTGCTTTATTTATGGAGTTTAGAATTTATTGCAGCCATATTAGCTGGTATGACAAAAACATAGAGCCTGATTTTGGATATACTATCCTATTCATAGAATTTAGATTTTCTCGCAGCCATACCGGTTGGCGTGGCGAGGATTCTAGATAACATGATTATAGGGTGTATACCTTAGTTATGACTCTACCGTTTATTGCATCTAAGCTTACTGGTGGGACGAAAATTCTGGCAACATGATTTCAGGAAGACGTGTATGGTTATCAGATCATATCCCAACTTGGTTTACTTTCTTATGACCGAATGAGCAAGAATAAGTTCTTATCATTATTCTTCCCCGTCTTGATTAACTCCATTCTATCTACATCTGCAACTAGAATTATAGGTTCTCTAAGACTCTCCAATAGGATTGCTTTTGCGTTATCTTTTGGACATAATTATTTTTGTGTTCCATCTTTCCCATGACTTGACTAAACTCTTTTTCGTTAACCTCTTGGGTAATTCTTCTCGTTATGTATCCCGTTGTCTTCGTACCATTCTTGGAGATATTTCGATAAACTTTTCTGTCTTGCTTGACCCTTTAAACTTGTTTGGACACTGTTATGGATTGCTTGACCCAGTCTTAGGCTTTGTTACCTTCTATTTGAAAGACGACCGAAATAGCCAAACCTTGTTGACTGATCCTGTAGTATAACTATAAATGTATGGTGTAATTGTGATAAGTACTTTTCCTAGGGATTGGTTAGATTAAGATTATGGGACAAGTATGGGTGACTGACTGTAGTAGACTTGGAAACCATTAAGAACGATTGTATTGATAGTATGACTTGATGATAGGGTATCTAAAAATAGAGAAATAAGATATTATATTGTTATGACTATGGATTGAGGATTAGAATCTTGTGCTTAGCAGTTTGAAGATTTAGCATTTGTAGAATTTTGGTTGGTTACCTCTAGCTAATTACATGTGATTAGAGGGTAGATCGATATGTGGAATGGTATATAATGAGTTAGAATGGGATATAATATTGCATACGAGATCGGGAAGATATCAGTTAAAAAGACATGGAACAAGACAAAGACATATATACATTGGTAATTAATAAATCGGGAGTTTTGAAATCGATGATTTATATTCAGAGGACTTGTTGAGTAAAAAGAAGAAGGCTCTACGCCAAAGATAAGTATTGAATGTATAATTTTAAGGAGAAACTGTAGAAAAGGATTGACGACAAATGATGTTAAGGAACTGTGGATCGATAGAATATGGATACTTAGGATACGATAAGGAAATCAAGTATTTACGATTGAGGTTAGAAATATGATTGATGATTAAGCATTGTAGGCTTATAGACATGTCCAGAGAATGACCTATATTTTAGGGTATACATAAATGTTCCATGTTAGTATAAAAGATTTTAAAGGATGTATGACATAGTTTATGATAGAAGGACTTTGTTGAACCTGAACCAAAAAGATTGTAAGGAGAAACAGAAGAGATGATTTCAAGGGCAGCAGATTGAGTATCGTAGCCAGAGCAGCTACATGTTATAGTTTAACCGGTTGGATGGTTTTTAATTTCGAGGACGAAATTCTTGTAAGGTGGGTAGGATGTAAGCCCCCTGAATTTCAGGGGTTTATTTTTATTTTTCTTAATAAATTAATTTTGATAAATATTTTATTATTTAATTGTTTTGACCATTAATGTACCTTTCCATGACTTTGACTTCTAGAGCGTCAGGGATACCAATCTCTGTAAACTCTCTTCACGGGTTTTGAAGTAGACAAGATTATCTTCATTTTGGTATATCATGTCCCACTTGAATTCGTTCCCTTGTGCTCTTTTTGTATCGCGCAACTTCGGATCAACTTAGACCAATTAATCATTGAATAATTATTCCCACTTTTATTTTTGATCTTCGTTTGCACGTTACCGTGACTTTTAATTTAGGAGCACCATACCAGTCGTTTTCTCAGAACCAACTTCTCATAAATGATCTACTCGAGACGCTCTTCACCCATGACCTTCGTGTCCCACTCAGACACTCCATTTTGTGCTCCATTTCCTTCGCACAATTTTCGGTTCAATTTAGGCCAATTAATTATCTACCGTAAAACCCGATTTAATTTCTAATTTAATTTCGGGACCCGACATCGATCCAACCTAGTCGACCCAAAGTATGGACGTGGCCCACATGAAGCCTATTACCCACATGAAACTTGTGTCCTATTTATTGGAGTCCCCGCATATTATTTATTTTCCCGTGATTATAAATTTCTATTTTTAATTCAATTATTGCACCCGGTTCGATTTTGACCCGACCCGGCTCGACCGAACCCGAACCCAAGCTCCACGTTGCCCTTTCATGACTGCCCAAATATCCCGCATAATTTTCCTATTTTTTCTATTTTAAATATCTATTTATTCTCTCACTACTTTACAAGTATCTCCTATATATATATATATATATATATATATATATATATATATATATATATATATATATATATATATATATATATATATATATATATATATAAAACCCTCTCTCTCTCTTCTATTATTAAACACAACACTCCCTCACACCACCTCACTCCCATCACAGCCACCCTAGGTGGCCGAACATTCCTCCCCCCTCTCTCTATACTTTTCTCTCTCTATCTCTCTTTTATATATATATATGTACCTACATACATATATCTATTATATATAATATATATATATCTAACTCTCTTACTCTCTCTCCTAACACCTACACACACCAGCTCACACCCCCCCTGTGGACCGACCTACTTTCCCTCTCTATTCTCACTCTCTCAAATATCTCTCTTTATTTTCACTCTCTCTCTCTTTTTATATACAAACACACACATACATACATCTCTCTCTCACCCTCCCTCATGCTTAACAGCCGAACTCCCTACCACCCCCATGGCCGAGCAACACACCACCACCACCACAAACACCCACAGCCACCTCCCTCTTCTCCTCCTCCTCCTCTATTATTATCATCTTTCCATCACCCTCACCATCATCTTCCCATCACCACCACCACATCTAACGCCACCACCTCCACAAACCGCCGCCCTCGCCACCACCCCCGTCATGCCCGGAGCTGCATCGCGACCCCCCCCCGCCAGCAGCCGCCACAGCGCAGCCCCGTGCGGCCACAGCAGCAGCTGTGTGCGCATGCACGCGCGCGTGTACGCACGTTGCCGCGAGGCCGAGCGCCACCACGTGGTCGGCCCGCACCACCCCGCGAGCTCCCCGCAACCCGGGCGACCTCCGGCGAACACCCTATGGCCATCCTCTTCTTCCCCAGCGCGACGCATAGGCGATTCGTGCGTTTACGTCGAAATCCCGTCGACGCGCGCGTGGGAAAAATTCAGAAATTGTGTTTCGGGAAAGCGACTTCACGCGTGTTTTCTGGGAGATCCGACCGTTGGATCGGCGAACTCCTTGCTCCGTCGCAATCTCGGTATATAGCACTTCACTCCCCTCAATTTTTGTCCGTTAATTTTGTCGTTTGATACCTCAAAACTGGCCACCAAGTTGACGTTTTAAATTGAACTGTTTTTGGACAGTTTCGTGACGCCAACTTCGCGGGTTCGTATCTTCGTCGTCGCAGCTCCGTTTTGCACGCCGTCAGTTCCGGTGCACAGCTGGTATAACCCTCTTCCTGCCTCTATTAGGTTTCGTTTCATTATAAGCACGTTTGGTTGGTTGAATTCGATGCCAAAGTTGGCCGTCCGAATTCTTTAATTTGCACTTGTTAAATTTCATTTTTGAATCCGGGACTCCGGATTCAATTTCTGACACCACCAGTAGACTCGTGGCGTCGTTCTGGCATGTTTTTATATAAAGTTTGCTTGATTTGGAGAACGTGGACCCTGACACGCATTTCGGTGCAAAGCGGGTCCCACTTTTCGAGTCAACGGGTCACTTCGAGATTGGCTCATCGGAATCCAGTTTCGGATATACCGTTGAGTTCGTATCATCATTCTGGATTCGTGAACATATAATTTGCTAGGTTTTGTAGACTTCTATCCTAACATGTTTTTCGGTGCAAAGTGTGTCCAACGGCGGACATCATTTTGACCCAAAATTACCGTTTTGCCCCTGTGTCCAAATTGGACTTATGGGTAGGCTATCCTAGCTAATTTGACCGTTCTGGATATGTTGGTGATATTTCTTTTATTATCCGACAACATCTGTAGATTTTAATTATGTATTATCCTTAATTTATAATTAGTTATTTTTCCATAAATTGTTACTTTCTGGTTTTGAATTTTTATATATATTTTAATTGCTGTAAAAATCTTGGAAAAATTGTATTTAAATACTATGTTAATTTAGATAATTTATTATAATTTTTCCAGTATTTAATAAGTACTTTTGGTATTTTATAAAAATGGGAAAACAGAACTCATTTTCAGGATACATGTGTTTGTTGATTTTTTAATAAATATTTATGAAGGTTTATAAATCCCAGAAAAATTAGTATAAATTTCTATAATTAACAAGGATTATTTTGGTACTTTATTTTATATATAATTTAGCTTTTTGTCTATCTCTAAAATTATTGGAACTTAGTGTACAGTTTGATTTAATTATTGAATAATTACGACTTGCAACTTTTTGTGTTGTTTTGTGTTTTAGTCGTATTGGACCTCACCCTACACTAGTATAAAGACTCTAGGAAATTAGTTTGGATATAGAGGCTCTCTACATTGGACTTTTATTCTAGGTCTCCACTTAGTTAGTGTCCAGTTAGGAGTCATGTCTCACCACTAGTGTAATATTGAACATAGCTTAGAACTGAGTTTGTATATCATTATTGACAGGACACCAGGCATCTATATCTTCGTACTAGTATTCTTGCTTTGCTCGAGGCAAGTACATCTACAAACTCATTTACTGTCTTTTAATGCTAGAACATGTATTAACCCTGTTAAAATACTGATCCTTGAGGTAGCAAGCTATGTCTTCACATGTTGTATTACTTACAGTACCTGACATGCTTAGGACAGTTCTTATATCTTCACATGTTCCTTACTGGTTCTCAGTACATGTTTTACTATGCTTTATACTACTCGGAGTATTCACATGTTTCATACTGTTCCCAGTACCGGCCATACTTATATTACTCCCAGTGTCTCTCACATGTTTTTACTGTTCTCGTATCTCTCACATGATAGAATATGGGTTATGGGAAAACTGACAGTTGAGTACGTGATCATGCCCCCTCTACAGTACCGAGCAAGGTTTCATTTTATATGTTACTGCGCCGTAGGCCTTACTCTCAAAGCTGTATTTGTACGTATGTACATCTATCGCCTTTACACTTGTACGAAAGTACATTTCATTATGTGCCCCAACACATTGTACATCTATTGACCGATCACGTACCTGCTACAGTTTTAAATATTACATATACATCTGTCTTTATGACATATGTATCCTTGCCATGATAGATTATGAGATATACCATGATTCCAGATATGCCATGTTCCATGTGTTACTATGATATTGTGACCCCAGTTGTAACATGAGGCCATGTTTCTAGTATTTCCTGTTTTATAGACTTATCACACCATGTTTCTTGTTGTACATCTCTTTCATTATATGTTCAGTACTTTAGTTGTAGAGGTTGTACTTGCTCCCGTCCTGACAGGATAACGTTGTAGGTTCACTTTTCGAGGATGAAATGCTATGTGTTTCATATTATGGCACTGATTTTGAGGACCTGGCCTTTGCTCCAGTAGAGGCCCCAGCGGAAAACCTTGCTTAGTTATCTTTCTTGTGTTTTGGGACTTAGATTTTGGTCTGTACTTATATTTGGATACTGGACTTTGTCTCCAGTTAGATACTTCGGTTATGTATTATTAAGTCTGTGCTTATTTACCTTCGCTTATAGATGCTGTGTTGTGATGAACTTTAAATATGGTTTTAGAACTGTTAGCTGCTTAGATTCTTTATTGTCTATTCTTAGAACAGCTTACTACGCTTTGACCAAGCGTAGGCTGAACATGGCTCGGCCCGGCCCAACAATTTGGGTAACGGGTCGTGACATATATATATATATATATATATATATATATATATATATATATATATATATATATATATATATATATATATATATATATATATATATATTCAATAGCACAAAATAGAATTGATTTTTGTAAGCTTATCTTTATTTAATAAACGAAATTCTAATAAAGAAAACAGTACTACACTTGTGAATAGAATTTTTCTTTAGAAAATTCAAAATTCCTCAAAAATTGATTCCGAGTTACAAAGAGTAAGGTTCAATAAAGCCGAAAAGACATGGCAACTTGCATCATAAAGAAGGAAATACAAAAAAAAGGGAAATTGCCACACACAAAAAACATCGTGCGTCCAAGGGCTATGCGCCCACATGGTTCTATGCGCCTACATGAAGGCTAACATATGTCAAGTCGTGCCAAGCCTTGCCGCGGCTCGCACAAATCGTGTCGTATTCAAATATTATCCATACATAGAAAACCGTGCCATGACTAAGCAAATCATGCTAAGTCGTGCGAAGTCGTGCCGCGATTGCACGAGCCGTGTCATGCCTAGCCGTGGCACGCACGTGCCGTATCGTGTCGTGTCATGCCAAGCTGTGGCACACAAGAGTCGAGTCGTGATCGTGTGAGCAACTCATGGGAAAGTCATGAAATAAATGGGTCAAAAGGATACAAAACCTAAAAGATCACAATAGCCCAAAGGAACGCGACCCTGACCACTTATGCGCCCAAAGGGGGGGAGCTATATGCGCCCACTAGGGTAGCCCCTATGCGCCCATATGAGGGTGGTTTATGCGCCCAAGGAAGGGAGCAAGACCCTTGGCCAAGTGCCAAGGAAAAAGGCAAGTGCTGAGACATGTTTAGAAAGTTATGCGCCAACACAAGGCTATGCGCCCACGTAGGAGCACATATATGCGCCCAAAGGGGACACACCTATGAGCCCACTAGGGGGAAAGGACTGCTTTGGGCACATGGCAAGTTCATGCGCCCAAGCACTGCTCTTCTTCCCGACAGATCCGGGAAGAAAAACGCAAGGAAAGTCGTAGCTTCCGAGCTCCGCCAAATCTCCGTCTGGAGTCCAAATTCGGACTTCCATAGGTCAAAATGGGGTAGAACAAAATCCTCTATAACATGGAACCATCAAAACTTGCAAATGAAGAAGTTAAATCGATCAAAACTACAAAAAAATCCGAAAATGGCAATTTCCTATATCTATAAAAATCCATGCACCAAAATGAAAATCTTTAAATTCTAAAGTGGTTTAGAATCATGCTAAGAAGCCATTGGAACCATCAAAACGGGTTCTTAAGTGAGAGCAAGATGCACTTGCCTATGGAGGGGGAGAGGTTTTAATGGAGAAGAAGAAGGAGTTTTAAGAAATAATGAAGAGAGAGAAAAAGTAGGTGGGTTTTAAATGGAGATGGTGGCAGGTAGGGGTTGGGTTCATGATGAACCAAAGGGATTGAACCAAGCCAACAAAAATGAACCAAGTCAAGGTATGATATGCAATGATGAACCTAAACAAGACTAAACCAAAATTAGCTAGCAAGACAAGATAAGTAAAAAAATAAATACGGGTCAGGATTCCGTACACGTATACTGGGAAATACGTATAACGGAAAACGGAAAAGACAATCCCCGAAGGAGAGAAGGTGGCCGTTGTGCGCCTGCAGTTATTAGACTTAGCCCGCAGCTGGTGGGCGATGCAAGCAGTTGGATTGGCAACGCTTGTCCCATGGGCGGTATTCAGTGACAAGTTTTAGGTCAAGTACTTCGATGCTGTAGCTCAGTACGACCTACAGACGAGGTTCACTAATTTAAGGCAGATGAGCAGGATGGTCAACGGTTATGCGGCCGAGTTTTCAAGAATAAGTCGATTTGCTCCCACCTTGGTGGCGACCGAATTGGACCGAGCCCAGCGGTTCCAGCAGGGACTCTACCTAGAGATTATTCTAGCTGTGGAACAGTTCGAGCACCAGATATTTGATGCCGTCTTGCGAGCAGCGAAGAGGCATGAGTATACTTCTCAGAGGATAGTGGACCGAACCGGAGGTCGAAAGAGGTCCCATGGGCAAATGTCTCATTCATCAACTCCAGCCCCGACAGCTAGGGCTTTGAATATAGGAACTCCGAGGCAGGCAGCCTCAGTTACGTCGGTTCACCATTCAACCCTGACGTACCCTCAGCAGCAGAAGCAGAAGCAGTCTTCCGTAATGGGCTGCTCTCATTGTGGGAAGTCCGGTCACGTTGTTTCATTGTGTCGCAGAGCATAGGAATTGTGCTTGACTTGTGGGGCATCAGATCACATGATAGGGTCTTGTCCGCACAGGGCCAGTTCATCATCAACCCTAACCACTCCATCGGTTAGGGGACCAGCTCAAGTTCAGCAGCAACATCACCAGTTCCCGAGGCCCTTGCTGCCTCAGGCCCAAGCTTTCCAGCAGCAAAGGCCGCAGCAGTATGCCCAGGCCCAAGCTCAGAACCAGAACAGGCAGAGAGGTTTCCAGTAGAGGAGACCAGCACCAAGAGGACAAGGTCAGGCTATGGCTCTGACGGTATAAGAAGAGTTAGCTTCAGGTGAGGTGGTGGCAGGTACCATTCTCGTCAACTCTTTTCCTGTATCAGTATTATTTGATTCGGGAGCATCGCATTCATTCATGTCTGCACGATTCGCAACACAGATAGGACTGGAGCCCGAGTCCTTATCAGTAAGGCTCAATATACTTACTGGTAACGGTCTTGTGGGTGTAGATAGAGACTTTTCTTCGTGTCGGATCATAGTTAGCGGTAGAGAGTTTTCCGCTAGATTGATAGAATTTCCGATGGCCGACTATGATGTGGTCCTAGGAATGGATTGGTTGAGGGACTAGTATGCTAGAATAGATTGCCATATCAGCAAGATTATTTTTTGTATTCCTGGTGAGCCAGAGTTTTCATTTTTCCGAGGCGGAGTAGAACCTTCTTCCCCAGTGTTGCGGATGGCAGTAGCAGCAGCAGTTCAGTTTCCCAGAGTTAAAGAATTTCCTGACATATTTCCCGAAAAACTTCCAGGCATGCCCCCAGAGAGAGAGATAGAGTTCACCATTGATTTGCTTCCGGGGACGGCACCAGTGTCAGGAGGAGTCTATAGGATGGCACCTTCCGAGTTAGAGATCTTGTACAAGATGATTGAAGAACTTAGAACCAAGGGATTCATTCGTGCTAGTGAATCTCCTTGGGGAGCACCGATACTTCTTGTGAAGAAGAAGGATGGTACGTCAAGATTATGTGTTGATTATCGTACCTTGAACTATGTAACAATTAAGAACAGATACCCTCTACCAAGGATAGATGATTTTTTTGATCAGCTCAAAGGAGCAATAGTATTTTTGAAGATTGACTTACGGTCAGGGTACCATCAGATCAGAGTCAGAGAGCAAGACATCCCGAAGACAGCATTCAGATCCAGATATGGACATTGGGAGTTCCTTGTTATGTCATTTGGAGCGACCAATGCGCCAGCCGTATTCCTGGACCTCATGAATCGTATTTTCATGCCTTATTTGGACCAGTTCGTGATAGTGTTTATAGATGATATTCTGGTCTATAGCAAGAATGAGGCAGAGCATGAGCAGCATCTTCGTGTAGTTCTTCAGATTCTCAGAGAGCACCAGTTATATACGAAGTTTAGTAAGTGCGAGTTTTGACTGGATCGTATTTCGTACCTAGGGCATATCATCACCAGAGGTGGAGTAGAAGTAGATCCCCAGAAGATAGTGACTATAGAATCATGGCCAGTTCCCCGTATCATCGCAGAAGTTTGAAGTTTCCTAGGATTGGCCAGCTATTACCGACGATTTATGTCAGACTTCACTCGGATTTCAGCACCACTGACGCAGTTGACTGGTAAAGATGTACATTTTGCTTGGACAACAGAGTGTCAGAGTTCATTTGAGAAATTGAAGTAAGGATTGATGACGGCACCCATTCTCACGCTTCTAGATGGGACTGGAGGATTTTCAGTTTATTGCGATGCATCTGGCAAGGGATTATGATGTGTCTTGATGCAGCATGGAAAGGTTGTGGCTTATGCATCATGACAACTTCGTGATCATGAGAGGAATTACCCAACCCATGACCTGGAGTTAGCAGCAGCAGTTTTTGTATTGAAACTGTGGAGGCATTACCTGTATGGAGATCGGGTGAAGATTTTCACCGACCACAAGAGTCTTAAGTATGTGTTTACCCAGAAGGATCTCAATATGTGTCAGAGAAGATGGCCAGAGCTACTTGTGGATTATGACATCAACTTGCAGTATCATCCTGGGAAGGCCAACGTAGTAGCAGATGTACTGAGCAGGAGAGCCGGAGTTTATTTTCTAACAGCACAACCAGAATTGTTAGCAGATCTTCAGAAAATGGGTATTGAAATTGTTCTTCTTTCCAATGCAGCATCGAGTAGAGTCAAGAGTGATTTGATGGTGGTGGACAACTTTTAGAATAGTAATGAAGCGAGCGTCCAGAGGAAATTGAACCTAGAGCTCTGATACCAATTTGTCACGCTCCGACCCTGAATCATCTGAATCATCGTCTTCGCAGGGCACGTGATGCCGCACGAGACTGAAGTTGCACTCGTACAAGACAAGATGACAAGTTCTCAAAATGGTTATCTTTGATTTGATATTAGCAAACGGAAGAAAACAGAGTATACGAAATAATTCTCTTTATTGATAATGAACTGAGATTACAAAGACTTTCAATAGCCCAACTGAATTTGCCAGATTGGCTACAACACTCAAGTTCTCTCCTGCCCACAAAGGATTTCACCGTTCCATACATCATGCCTTCTATATCTCGACCGCATCAATCTTGTTGCAAGTCTGAGCGTCAATGCGATCGCACGCTTCAAACGCTACGACATTCCATGCCTCTGCACGATCAAGCGAAGCTTCGCCGCGAACAATCAATTTCCTGCACCCTGCATGAAAGCTGGTGGGTGATCATTATGTTCGTCCTCGCATGTACTGATGAAAAGACCCACTTTCTAAACTGACATTTAGTATTTATGTTGAATTATGCAACTTAGCTTATGATCTTGCTATATTCTCTTTAGGATCGATTTCATGGCATATTCGAAAGCGGTAAAGCATGTTATCATGGCAAGCATGTTATTCGAATTGAGTAGGCAAGCAGACAAGCAATCTCGTACTTGTTTTGTGACGCGACTTCTTACCAGCATAGACGCACTCGTCCTTGCACCGACGTAAGGTGAATACGTCTCATTCCTTCCATGTCATGTTATAAGTGCTCTCTATGCAGGATCTATGTGTACAGGACACATACGTGCCTGCACTTTCAACCCATCGTTCCTTAACTATATGAAGGTCATCGGCGTATCCGCGTCAGAATGGACTAAAGGAGTTTATCTTTTTCTTTTCTTTCTTTCTTTTCTTTCTTTCTTTCTTTCTTTTCTTTCTTTCCTTTCTTTCTTTTTTCTTTTCTCAAATTGGGTAGTCCGGCGCCTCTCGTAGTGGATTGCTATCCCAATTACGGAGACCTTCCATTGCATACCATCATTTGTGGCTTTTTACGTCTCGTTAAGAGGTCGCTAATCGTCTTACGGATGTGCGCCACTCAAAGATTATATACATCCTAGGTCGAACGGTCCCGGTGCCCCGGCGCACCTGTTTGAAGGGAACACCCGTGCATGAGAGATTATCTCATCATTTCCTCAAGTCCATTCGACCATGTAACGCACTATTATTCAAACAACCAAACATAGTCTTGAGTCCGAGACTCAGACTTTATCATCTCGTATTTCTTCGATTAACTTTCTATGTTCTTACATTCCATACTTTGTTTCAATGTTCAATGGCATCATGCCTCAACTCAATATTTGTCAATCGAACGGCTCGAAGGTCCCGAACACTTTTCGAAGCATCATGCCACATCTGACAGTTCCGTCACCTACATGCCACAACTGTTCTCTTCGCAACGAAGTCATCTTTTATGATTCTCGTGCACGTAGGCACGCTTTGATACGATTGTTCTCATTTCTTTGAGTCGTGCATGTGATGTACGCCTCGATACCATAATTCCATGTTCTTAGCCTTAATGTTCAATGTTCGTGGCTTGCACGCTAGGACGCTCGCCTTCAAAATCTTTCAATGTTCTAGCCTCTCTAACTCGTGCACGAAGACACAGAATGGCTCGTGCACGAAGGCACTCGCCGAATACCGTTATCCCATGTTCTTGTGGCTTGCGCACCGAGACGCTCGCCTTTGCAATATCCAATGTTCCATAGCGACTCGTGCATTTGATGCACGTTTCATTTCAACTGTTCTAACTAGTGTTCGACTCACACTATGATTTATCTTTCGATCGGACCACGTCCATGGCGTCGATAGGTTAACTTAGCATATAATGATACATTCTTACTTAGGCATGAAGGAGTAAAAAAAAAGAGTCAGTCCTCCCACCTTAAACCGATATGCATTGTTGTTTGTAGAGCCGATGCTGCTCGATTTCATAACTTTGTTGTACGGCCAAATCTTCTGACTTAGCCATTCGAGCACTTCTTGTTTCATTGAACTACTCGATCGATTCCGGCCTACCGTGTCCAAGTCCCAGCCCGTTGCGAGACGGTGATTTGGGTTTTGCGGACCTGTTGCGAATGAGGCAAAATGCCAACATCTAACATTTCAGGGTAAACGGATAACCTGCACATGAAACCAACTAAAATCAATACTTACATCGATTCGGACTTGCGCCTTGGGTCGATTCGATTTCTTAAAATTTTCGAGCCGACTCAACGCACTTGTCCTTCAGGGCAATGCAGCGCTTCGCATCGATTCAACTCGATGTATTCTTTGGGACAATGCAGCTCTTCACATCGACTTAGTTCGATGCATTGATCGGGATAATGTAACTCTCGTATCGATTCAAATCGATACATTTTATTCGGTCAATGTGACTCTTTGAGTCAACGTTTCAGCATAATGTGCCGTGCGGAACGGGACATTACACGGTTATCCGTACCCCATGACCTACGAAGCACATCCCACAAAAAATAAAAATAATAAAAAATCAGAATTTCTATCCTCCCCTGCCCCCCTCCCCCCCGCTCCCCCCCCCCCCCCCCCCCCCCCGCTCCCCCCCCCCCCCCCCCCCCCCCCCGGCTCCCCTCCCGACCCCTCCTCCTCCTGCAAACCCACCTCCTCCTCCTCCTCCTGGGTCGGAGGTCGGGGTCGGAGGGTCGAAGGAGGAGGGAGGAGGAGGGGTCGGGGTCGGGAGGGGACCGGGGGGGGAGGGAGGGGGGAGCAGGGGAGAGTAGGATAGGAATTTCTATTTTTTTTTTTTTTATGGGATGTGCTTATTAGGTCATGGGGTACGGATAGTCGTGCCCAATAAATTATTGGATGCCAAAATAATCCGCCACAGAAGACAAACAAGAGGATAGTTTATGCATTCAGAGGAAGAATTTCCAAATTAAATATTTAACTTGGATTGCTTGAGCTTTGGCAAAAGTTGGTCAACTATAAAAACCAGTGTTGTACTAAATTGATACCAAGGATGTCTGCATTCTTTATCTTTCCACACGAAGACCCAAGTGCAGTCTAATTGTGTTAAAAATGATAAACAAAATGCAATGATAAATTAAGCTTAAATATGCCTTCTTCTTTTTTTACTATGATTCAAAATCCTAACCCAGAAGTTGGTCGTGATGGTATCTTTATATATTATATCTGTTTTAGTTTTGGGGGTTTCAAAGTTCGGGAATCAATCATTCATCGAATAGAATTCTCAGGCAGTAACATGGCATTTCATCGGAAGTAAAAGAGCTTACTTAAAGGAGGAACTTCCTAGTAAATTTCTTACCTGCAAACAAGAGAAAAAATAAAAATAAACCTTCCAACCCCGCAAATAGCTGAGTAAATAAAGGTTATCTAGTTTTAGGATCTCGTATAATATTAAAATTTTGCATCTATTTTCTCATATTGTCTAGAATAGGATTGAGATCTCATCCTAACGGTTAACTTTGCTGATCATCCAAAACAGAGACTAAATGTAAATTTCGAATATTATACGAGACTCCAAAACGAGGGTTGTGTGACTTAGTTTTTTAGTTTTGAATGGTGTAATTGTATGACTTGGATTATTTAGTTTTGTCATGATCAATCGAGAACGAAACATGTTCGTTTCTATACTGATTTCAGCAGCCACACAATCTCCTGACGATAGTTTCGATGGAAACGACTTTATAGACATCGTGAATCGTCGTATCTCTCTCATTAAGATTGCATTGTTGAATGTTCGCAACTCAAGAACCCTGGAGGGTCGTTGGCTGTTGAGATCGGGATACAAGCAAACATCAGTGTCACAAATCTCATTTTGGATTGGTTATGGCAAAACAAAATAATCCAAGTCACAACCTCCCATGCAAAACTAGAAAACATAAGTCACACAACCCTCACATAGTTCGTTTTAGTTTTATGATCTCGTATAATATTCAAAATTTACGTTTATGTCTCTATTTTGGACGGCCAGTCAAGTCAAACGTTAGAACGAGATCCAAACCCCCTTCTGAAAATATAAAAACAAATTTCAAATATTATACAAGAACAAATTTCAAATATTATACAAGACTATAGAACTAAATAAGAGCTTTGCTACGCCTACAACCAAATTTCACAACCCTCCTACAACCGGACACGTGTCGGGCTTCGATTTGAGGAGGGAAAGAAATGGTGGGGCCGGGTGGAGCCCATGTAGCAGGGGAGGTGAGAGTGGTGGTGGGACCCATGTGTAAGGGGTGGAAGAGAGTAGTTGTAAGAAGGTTGTAAGAATTTGGTAGTAAACTTAGCATTTTTCAACTAAATAACCCTTACAAGAATCAACTTGCAAACAAAAAGCAGTGCAGAAGAGGGGGGGAAATACTTCCCAGTACGAAACACAAGGGAACATGCCTGGTTGCATCCTTCTCTTTTTTGCTGACAGCTGACACACTATGTACGCACAAGTTCCGTTTCGATGTGCAAGAGAGTAGAAACTTTCAAAATTCGACAGGAGAAGGTGTGGGTACCTTTCTTTCAAACTGGTACATGCTGTGCTACGTTTCTTTCATGTCTTGCTGAAAGCTCCAAATGCCACAGCCAGCTTCTCCTCTTCTCATTTTACTATACAAAAAGGGCAGGTATTGATTAACAATCTACACCTCTGAAATCGAGAAACAAATAGTAAAAACTAAAGAAGTACTTATCAATTCAAATCTACAAACCTCAAGATTTCAAGTATGGAGATCGAGTATTTGGTCACCTTCATGCTCAATTACGATGAAATAATACAGTCAGATCCCGTTTGGTTCACTGTAATGTAATCGTAATCGCAATGTAATCAAATCAAAAAAATAATAATTGAAGGAACATGTCAAAATAGTACTTACAAACTCAATCCGGACAGTAATGAAGCTTTCACTCAGCATATGACGAAGGAACACATAATGAAGATCTTAATATGGAGATTACTTCATATCCTTCTCAGTCAGTCAATTATCCTGCATCAGAATTGATAGCATCAGAACTGAACTATGCCATTCCTCGCGATAATTGGCAGATCTCACAAATGAAGAGGCGCAACAACCATTCATCAACATCATATCCAGCTATAAAGTCTGGGGGTTCGATGAATCAACAATAATCATCCCTCTATCCAGGATAAAAAAAAGACTCGAATACACGAGAGGGGTGCTACTATTTTAGGGAGCCCTGAATTCATGCCTTCCCTTTAGGGTATAGGGGACAACTACAGAATAGCAACTTACAAGCGTCCAGATCAATTTTTTCGAGTCACACTTCCCACATGCATGATAAGTATATAGCACCTGATGCAGATGAGCAGGGAAAGAGGAGCACAAAATGTTGTAGAGAACGGTAAATAACACGGATTGGAAATAGTACTAATTTCCATAGGGCGAGAATATAGGAATATAGTATTTCGCGTGTAAAGGAGGAGGAATGTAAAGATAGCAGGAGAAACAGGAGTAATGACATAAATAATTGCTGAATGATAATGGAAAGAGAGAAAAATTATATCTGCAGTATTAAGAATGCAGAAATATATTCCAAGTTTGAGAAGATCAAGCTCATATCACTAAGAATTGAAACATTCAACCACCTTTGATTCGTGCCCTTAGTCTTAATGAACCCTTCATGAATGCCTAAGCAAGCACAAGGCATCTAGGTGGTTACTGAGTTGCATAGGTCAACACAAAGCAACTGATACTTCACAAAAACAAATTTGAATCAGATAAAATCTTGTGGCAACTCTTGCTATATCCGAATCCAATTTGGACTGGAAGAGTATATACAGTAACTGAGAGTTCAGGAACTCTTTCAACGACGTCTTCTGGAGACCCTTGCTGACAAAAGATGATGAACAATAAGTGTTGCATTTTTCTCTCTTTCATAGTTCCCTTCCTCGCACAAGTTTAAGCATACCCAAGATAAAAGCCAACTATCGCCTATTTACCAGACTAAGCTACCTTAGTTGTTCATAAGTATGTTGTTAATGTAAGAGAACCTATTGATACTTCTCTCATATACGGCAATTAAGCAACATGTAGGTTCGGTGTTAATGATCTTCTACTTCTCACATAGCAAGTTCAAAATCCAGTATTCATAATTTCATATATGGAATTTGATACCAACTTTGATGTTAGTACAGATACCAAAATAACTAAAAATAAGTTACTATATTTTAAGTGACAGACCTGGGGTTAACAATAAGGCTAATAAACAAATATCTCTAGAATGAAGTAACATAAATTACTTACCTTGCCAAGGAAAGGAAGCTTGGAAGTGCTGATAACTCCAAAAATTAGTAACTTGTCCATATCTTACATGTGTACACGAGACAGATACGTCAAAAATACATTGACACAACAGCATTGATCATACCTATGCTGTGTACTAGCTTCCATATCTTGTCGTATCCATGTCTGTGTATCTGTTCAACTTAGACAGGACACAGTAATAGAAAGCCAACAAAACACAGCAGATTTAAAACAACAGCATGGTTTCTCCTCATCAAGATGCAATTCACTTATTATCTTTTCAGAAAGTACGATTGTTTGAGAAATTTGCACCGAATGTAAAATAGTAATTCCAAACCGAAGAGAATAAATTAATGCAAGCACTGCAGCAGATCCTGACCGACTAAGTAATCATTTTACTTTCAAAAGTGAGAGACTGTCGGAGTTCTTTTGTTCATCATCTTCTTCCTTTTACCGGAAAGTTCGTAAAAAGAACAGCACAAGTGTTAGCCGTACCACATACTCTGATTAAATGTATTACAAGAGACGACAACTTATTCCATTGAAGATCTATAAACTAATTTGCACGTGAATCTCAATCTGACTTCTTATACAAGTTCTTGTGTTGTGTGGCAAGTACTTCTACCAATATATCTTAAGAACTTTGATTAAACATCAAAATAGTATGAAACCACTATCACATAACAGCTTACTCTCGTCATTATATAAGTTAACCCTGCTTATTGCAGCTGCTGCTCTTGAATACACGCAAAGACAAACAGTATAGGAGGAAATCCTCAAATTTTGTCAATATCGTGAAATTTTGTTGGCACGAACTACGCTCCCTAAAATAGAAGTTGGAAAGAAGGAAACTGTCAAAAAGACCGCTTGCACTTGGTGATTAAAAGAAAGTGACATTTGCTTTATTTTCCCAGTAGACTTTCTACAATTGAGAAGTTTATTAATAGGTGTTGTATTTGCTCTTTTCCCTGATTCTTTCTTTCCCATAAATTTCTATGAAATAAAGGTAAAACTGTCACCAGTTTAGCAAACTAAACTATCTAAGAGGATTATGTGCGCTTAACCTGAGAGGAGAATTGTACTTCCCACACATTCGGAAGGCAATATGTTTTTACAAATGAAATTACACCCTTCTTAATCTAGCATATGGGGTCTGATACTAACTCTGGAGTTTGTAAGGGATACCAATATAACTCAAAGAAAAATACCATAATGTATTAAGGTCCACAACAGTATTAAAGTTAATATAGTTAACCTGTCACGAACAGGAAAAACTACAATAACATAGTATGAATCCATTAACATGACTTCAAGGGTGAAGGAAGCTAGGAACAGCGAAACCAATTTGGTATCATGATCATGTCGTCCACATGGTGAACACGTCACAGTAAATTGATCCCATGCCCAAGTTGTTCTGTCCTGTATATCTAGTCACGTATATATATATGCATGTAACATAGATAGAAAGCAATAATTATGAACCAACTAGACATTCAAAACTAGGGCATCAATTTCGTGTAATCAAGAGGATATTCACACAAGCACAATCTTTTTTCTGAAATTTGCTCCAGATGTATATTAATTGTTGCAAAATGGCAATTTAAGAGAATTAAAACAAACACATGGGCTCCAATAATCTATCTCGGCAAATAGATGTTTATAATAGATATTAATTGTTGCAAAATGCAAATAGATGTATATACACACAAGTGACTTTTGCATAGTACGCGCAAAGAACATGCAAAAATACCTACTTATGCTTTCTTCTACACCAAGAGTTACCTCCAAAAACTCAAAAGTTTTATAATCAACACAATGGGTCATAATGCCAAATTTCTACTCAGATCAACAAAAGTCGATCTTGATAGACTTTGATGCAACGTAAACATCACTGGATTGAGGGAAAAAAAAACACAAATTGGAACAATCTATTCAATTATATAGAACTTATGCCTAAGTAACAGAATTGGTAACATTAGTGCCTATCAAGAACTTACATATCAGTTCCCGTACCACGAACTCCAGGAGAATTTATAAAACTAACAATCGACTGAACACAACTTACACAGCCTGTTTGCTATCTACCCCTCTCAGTCAGAAAACCACCACTGCCCATCATTCTGAATTCATCTTCGGAGATATCGCGGCGATCACCTTCTCCCTAGTCACCTGTTCCGATCCGGACGATTTAACGACAAATGTGTGCAATATGCTGTCGTTACTGACCGACACATTGGACTCCGCCACATTGATCTGTTCGTCCCTGAAAGCTTGGACGACTTTAGAGATGGGGTGCGACTCCATCGGGCAATTCACCCTGACAACCACTTTGTCATGCACCGTCTGCACATCAACGTCCGGTGTAGGCAGCTGCGGCTGCCGCGTCCCGTGATCCCTCTCCGACTCCATCTCTTTAACCTTGTTCTGGAGCTCGGTTATGTACGAGATGGCGTCCCCGAGAAGGGAAGCCTTGTCCATTTTCGATATGTTGGGCACGACAGCTCTGAGAGCGTAGAACCTCTGGTTGAGCTTCTCCCTCCTCTGCCGCTCGGCTTCGACGTGGTTAAGAGGCTCCTCCCTGCCGTTGGCCGGCTTCCGTCCCCTCTTCCTCGGCCTCTTATCGTCCACATTCACGCTCCTCTCCTCCTTACAGGAAGCCTCGATGTCCGAATGCTCTCTGTGCGGACTAACTAAACCAGCACCGGCGGAAGTCGAACCGGCAGAGAAATCAATCTGCCGGCAGTGCGGCTGCACCGGAGATGGCAGCGGTAGCTGCTTCTGCGTCTGGAAGTGGTGGTTGACCCCATTGTTCACAACCATCCCATTACCGAATCTCTGCTGGTTCGAGCCCACAATGCGGGTCTGGCTCCAGTCGAGACCCTTCCGGCTACCGTCCGAATTCACCTTGAACAGCCTCTCCTCGATCTTCAGCGACGACAACTGAACCGGAACGGGCACCACAGGCGCAGGACGTACCAAACCGATGTCCCGGCCGAAGATCTTGGCGGCGCGGAGGTCCTCCGCGGGGCCCGCGAACCCGAAGTGCGAGACGGGGCTGTTCCCGCTCTTCCGGTCGAACGCGGACCTGATCGTCGCGAGCGCCTCCGCGCTCTCGGGGACGTGGCCGGCGGATCCGAGCTCCAGAACGCCGGTCTCGAACGGGAGCAGGACGACGGTGCGGAACCCGGCGGAGCTGGCGAGGAACGCCCGGACCCGGTAGTCCGACGGCTTCTGCATTCTGAGAGCGGGTTCGGGGACCCACAAGGGCTTCCCGGAGACCAGGACCCGGCCCGGAGCGTCGTGGCCGCGGGGGAAGGAGAAGTACATGGAGGCCAGGAAGAAGATCTCGGCGTCGGTGACGCGGTCGAGGCGGAGCGCGTAGTTCTCGTCGTCGGACCCGCCGTGCAGAAGGTGGAGCTTCTGGAGGACCCGCTTCCGGAGCTTGTCGGATCCGGACGAGGCGGATCCGGAGGAGGGGGAGCGGTCGTCGCCCTCGTCGCGGTCGCGGAGGTGGCCGTCGCCCCAGCCGAGGACCAGGTCGCCGGAGCTGGAGCGGGAGATCTGCCAGAAGATGGCGTAGGCCCAGGCGGGGGCGGAGGAGCCGTCGACGAGGTCGGAGAGCTTGTTCTGGAGGTCGGCGTCGGATCCGGAAACGGCGACGAGGCCGTCGGCGGCGGGGTGGCTGGCGGCGAGATACTCGAAGGCGTGTGGGCCGAGGACCGCCGTCGCCGCCGTCCGGTCGTCCGGGGACCAGAACCCTAGGGCTCCCTGGTGGGTCCCCATCTCCGTCTTCATCTCTCTCTAGGGGGTTCCAAACTCGAAGAGCTAGAGAGAGAGAGAATTTGTGGATAAAAATGGCAGCTTTGTATCGGAATTTGGGGTTTTTTCGGGGCACGTGGCGGGAGATAGGATGCGGTTATACAAACGTGGGAGTGACCGACTGTTGGTATATAAGTAGGAGGAATTGGGACGGTGGACCCCACGTGAGGATAGAACACGTGTCCGTATAAGAGCACGCTGCCGCACATGGGCTTCGCGGGTCCGACCCGGTTGGTACGGCACATGTACGGTCCGGTCTGGGGTCCGGACGTGGGTTAGATGATAAGGGTTGGGTCGGGACCGAAAATAAAATAGGGAAATATTTGAGATGCTTTTCCACCCAAAAAAGAAAAAAAAAAAGACTTCACCTACACAAACATGTTGAGAATAGAGTAGATGTTTAATTAAGAAATATATTTGTGGCGGCTAACTATAATTATCTATAGGTTAAGAACATAGATTACGGGAGAATAAAATGTGGGTTATTTTGGGTTGTCCTTTCTTATAATTAATTATAGGTTAAGGACATATATTATTGGAGAATAAAATGTGGGTTATTTTGGGCTGTCCTTTCTTCAAAAGGAGTCCAAGTACTTATTAACAACTTCGCATAAGACTGTTTTGTTGTTTTGAAACATATGGTGATGTTTTGTTTGGCGACGGCAGCGTGCATCTTATGTCTCTAGTTCTAGATAGAGCTTAATAGTTGATATAGTAATTGCAACAACAGCTGTCCCTTGCAGCTGATAAATTGTAGAATTTTTAATCTGATGTCAACAACAATAAGTGAAAGATTGGGTATTGAATTAGTAGTTTTACTTTAGAGAAATTACGCAAGTTTTTAGTTAATTCTTTGTTTCCTGATATACAAGCATTTTACAGCTCAATATTTTGTGAAATATTTATCTTGAAAATTTTGACTATGTATATACATTTGAACATTAGACTATGTTAACAGGTCAACTATCCCGAATAACTTGCAATAAAAATATAAAAAATTTAAATTTTAATTAATGGTGTCATACAACAATTGGATATTTACCCTTCTAATTATATCCTCCTAAATATAATAACAATGGGATATTTGCATATCAAGTTTGTAAGATTTTGATGTGTAGGACACTACAAAAATATAGTAAAACAATAATATAAAATGGACGACGAACATAGTTTGTCGCTAACTATTGATGGACAGACAGTAGATTTCGATCGAGATACGAGTGTGTCGTGGATCCGTCGTCGTCAGTATCGACACTAATTTATGCAAATAACTTGTTGAAAACTGAGCAAGTGACAACAACCAGGACATCACTTGCATTCAGTACGACAACAAATTTGGATATCGTCTGCCCATTGTTTAGGGGCAGAACTTAGTCTAATTTTTGTTGAAAATGTGTACATATTATTATTATTATTATTATTATTATTATTATTATATATAAGAATGGGTACTTTTATTAAAATGTGTGTGTGTGTGTCGTGTGTGTGTGTGTGTGTTACAGCGGAATTACAACGACTAGAAGCCAAATAACAACTTGATTACAAGCTCTCTCTCTCTCTCTCTCTCTCTCTCTCTCTCTCTCTATATATATATATATATATATATATATATATATATAACAACTTGATTTACAAGCGCTCTCTAGTTATATATATATATATATATATATATATATATATATATATATATATATATATATATATATATAACTCTATATATATATATATATATATATATATATATATATATATATATAGAGAGAGAGAGAGAGAGAGAGAGAGAGAGCTAGCTTGTAATCAAGTTGTTATATATATATATATATATATATATATATATATATATATATATATATATATATATATATATATATATATATATATATATATATATATATTTTAATTTTTTCTTTGCTATATATATATATATAGCAAAGAAAAAATTAAAAATATATATATATATATATATATATATATATATAGCAAATGACCTCTAGCCTAGTAGTTAAGAGAGATGCATGCGGCCCAAGTGGTCGGGAGTTCGAGCCTCAGTGGAGGCGAGTTCGCCACAAGTATCCATTGCTTCAAAAAAAAAAAACAAATATATATATATATATATATATATATATATATATATATATATATATATATATATATATATATATAACAACTTGATTACAAGCTCTCTCTCTCTCTCTCTCTCTCTCTATATATATATATATATATATATATATATATATATTACTATTCGTTTCGACCGAAACGTTCTCTCTCTCTATATATATATATATATATATATATATATATATATATATATATATATATATATATATATATATATAGAGAGAGAGAGAGAGAGAGAGAGAGCTTGTAATCAAGTTGTTATTTGGCTTCTAGTCGTTGTAATTCCGCTGTAATATTATTAATAAAGATAATATTTTTATATAATTTGTGTATTCTACTTTTCTGCTTATTTCAACTGCCAAAACTTGTATTCTGACATGTTCTATCGATTTTGTTTTGTTCTTGCCTTGTACAAATACAATTCAGACTTGTACGACTTCACGTCCAGTGGCGACTTTCGGTCATAGAGGATCGAAACATAACAAAAGGGTACTCCATGGCTGAAGTGGAACTGGTAATAGCTTGTACAAACTGACTGTACTCTCCCCGTTTAACAAATTCTACTGATGCCTGGCCAATGAGATCTCTTGATCACAATGCTAGAGCAGAGGATCTTCTCCACCCTAAGTGCCTTCGGATTTTTGTTTTTCTCAAAGGACATGACATGTGTCATTCCTAGAAACAAATAAATATTTTATCATATTTTATAAAATAACATATTCTAAAATTGGTTACAAAATACACTCTTTCCAAAAACTTATATATCTTCTACTATATAATGAGGCTTCAAAACGGCTCAAACGTATCTAAGCCGTATAAATATCATCCACCATTTAAATAAATTAAAATGTTAATAATATATAACTAATTAACTACCTAAATACTCCACTAATTATTTAAAATAAGTAACTAAATACTTAACTATCTAATATGATTTATTTATAACTAAATAGTTTAACTCAACTGATTAAGTAGGAGGTAGCTTTCTTGGTTACTTGAGTTCAAATCCTAAGTTTGATATTTTTTTTATGATAAATTAATATTTAATTATTTTTTACATTTTTTTTCACACGTGCATTTGTACGCGAGGGCAGATGCACGTTAAGTGCAAAAAAAAAAACCAATTTTTTGTTGTCATCCAGAAGCAGTTAGATGTGGGGGTCCCTCTTCCTCTCTTTACACCAATGTTTTAAAAATCGGACCGATGATCGAACCGAATTTTTTTGGTATAGGTCGGACCGGGGTTCAACCGGAGTTCAACCGGGGTTCAAATAGACTTGGTTTAGTATGGTTCAAATAGGTAAGATATCCATATTTACTTCTTGGTTTAGTTTGGTTTGGTCATAAGTATGTTGGTTTGGTTTAATCTTACAACTATAAGGTCGATAAAAATCAAACTAAGAATCAAATTATCCAAATTTTATATGATTTTTTTTTTAAATTTTTTTCTTAAAAAAAATACCAAAATTGGTCGGTTCAATTGTGAACCGGTTCGGCCGGTTCACCGGTTGAACCCGATTTTCACAAAAAACTGACGGTTCTTTAAAATATCCGGTTTTAATCGAACCGGACCGATTTTTTGGTATAAACCGGTCGGATCCGGTCCAACCACCGGTTAGGTCCGGTTTTTACAACATTGCTTTACACATTCAAAATAAAAGAGAATAAGACGTAGGGCCCCTTCTTCCTCTCCTTAAACATCAAAACAAAATCATAAGCCTGCTGGCATGCTGCATCCTCTTCCTTTTTTTTGTCATCCGCGGACCCATCCCCTCCCCCCAAAAAATGGCTATCTGCCAGAGCTACCGGAGGAGTATATGACCGAGGTCACGAAGTAGCTGCTGGAAGAAACATTAGTGTCGAAGCAGCAACCTACATTTTGCAAAGCTAAATTTCAAAATCAAATTAGGTTTAAAATCTAGATCATGTTTCTATTTCTCTGAGGTGAATTAAATTTATGAATTTATGAAGTCTTTAATTAAGAAATTATATCTATGTTTGTATTCAACAATGTATTAAGAATCAACCATTTGTTTGGAATTGTTTGGGGGTGGTCTGCATGTTCAATTTTCAGTTTTACACTTTATGCCTATAGGTTCAGTTTCTACCTTATAATTGTGCCCCCAGTATAATATAATTCTGGATCTCACTGTTTGTACGTGCATATTACTAGTGGTGTATAAAGACTCTACTACCTTACAACCATTTTTAATGTTAACTTATCATACTTCTTTAATTAAGTATATTAACCCTCCAAAATAGGAGTAATGGAGAAAAAAAAGGAAATATCTTAAATGAGAAGATCTAAAAATTTATTGTCCACAACTTTTACACACACCACAAAAGTCAAAACTGATAAAAGCAACGAATATATATATATATATATATATATATATATATATATATATATATATATATATATATATATTGTGGCGAACGCTTCCACTGGAAATCGATTTCCTGACCACTTGGACCGCATGCATCTCTCTTAACGACTAGGCTAGAGTATACAATTGATTGTTAATATGTATCCCATAGTTTTCAGATACACCTAGATTTCCATCGACTTTGATCTAAATATATATGAGGATACCTGTTCAGGGTATATTTTCATTATGAATCGTTATGAATATTCTATTTAGATCACTAATTTTTTTGAATTAATAGTTAAAATTTCACTATAAGTTTATTTTTGTAGGAATTTTTTTTAATGCAAAGAAAGTTGAAAAAAATTGAGATTCCTTGTCAATTTGGATTCCATATCTGCACATTTCTTATACAATTTGACTTTGTAGTTCATACCATTTTTTCTTCATTGCTTATGAGCCTCGACTCGATTTTGTAAGTTGCACATGCAAAATATAGAATGAGTTTATAATATTTGTGATACTTTCATTGGTTTTTTTTTTTGGTTTATTTTATGATTTATTTATATATTTTGATTTGGAACCATTTTATAATTTTATTTGAATATTTCTTTGCAAACTGATTTATGACTAAGAAAAGTCAAGTTTTACTTCTTATTGAATCAAGGAACGTAATGAGTTAAATTTTTTTTTTTTTATGTTTTGTAATAAGATTTTTTTTTTAACATATATGAAACAATTATCTAGTTAAATTTGAACAAGTAGCTAGTATCGTTGCAGTTAGAATTTTAACGTATACCACAAATTAAATTGGTGAACCAACTCACTCAACCCCTTCCGAAATAAAGACTCGCAACATACCCCATTTCCGAATTCATATATCATGACTAGGGGTGGCGATGGGTAGGGTAGGGTAGGGTAAGGACAGGAAGAGGGCAGGGCAGGAAAGGGTATTGATATTTTTTTGATACCCTAGAGGAGTCATGAGGGTAGGGTAGGGTAGCCCTCTTCCAAAAAATCAATACCCATTACCCGTCCTTGCCCTTTACCCTCACAGGGTAGCTGAGGGTCAGGGTAGGGAGGGTAAGGGTATTACCCTTGTCATTTTAGTTTTTTTAACTTTGAAATTTTTTTTTTTGCTAGTAAACACCTTGATATTAAGATTTTTACAACATTCAAAAATCATAATAACTTAACAAGAAATAACAAGGGGAATATTTTTTTTTTTTACTAAAGGCGCTGAATCCAGTTATATAGTGGAACCTAGGCTGCCTACATACCCAAGGAGGGGGCTAGACCTGACTCCTTAGGATCAAGCACTATGTAGTTCTCCTAATCCTAAGTACTAACTAATTACAAAAAACTACAAATATGTAGTAGTAATTCAGGGTAGGGTAGGGTAGGGTTCAGGGTAGGATTACAGGGCAGAGGGAGTGTGGGACTATATAATTATGTAGTAGTAACTACAGTGGGAGTGTGGGACTATACAAAATTACAAAGCACAAATTTACAGGGTAGTGGGCAGGGTAGTGATTCAGGGTAGGGTAGGGTTCAGGGTAGGGTAGGGTTACAGGGTAGAGGGTAGGACGGGTACCCGGGTAATTGCACTAGGGTAACAGAATAAAACCCTTACTGTCATAGCCATTAAATTTTTTTTTAATTTGTTTACCTATTTATTTATTCTTGCCTTCAAAATTATTTCAAAAATTATATTTTTTTCCAAAATTATTCTTTTTCCTTTTTATGCAAATGCAAATTTTGTATTTTTGCATAATGGCTTATGTGTCTACCATGCATGGAGACTATACCACTTGTCATCCCCTTCTCATGACAAGGCACTAAGGGCCATATGGTCTTTTAACAACCCCCACTTTTCTAATTAAACCATGGCTGGAGGAAGAGAGAGAGAGAACTTAGTCTCTCCACACTTCAACTCTAGGTAACCTCTCTCTCTCCTTCTCCTTCTTCCTTCTTCTTCCTCTTCTCCTTCTTCTTCTTCTTCCTTCTCTCCCAATTCTCCTCCCCCTCCTCCCAAACTTTCTGCCGCCGCTGCTGCATCAAGCTGCCGCTGCCGCTGCTGCAAGCGCTGCTGTCGCGGCTGCTGTTGCGGCTACTGCTGCGGCTACTGCTGCCCGCGCCGCCGCCGCCGCCGCCGCCGCCGCCGCCACAGACGGCCGGCCGGTAGGCCCCTTCCCCTCTTCTCCTTCTTCTTCCTCCTCCTCTATTTCATCCTCCTTCCTTCCTCTTCTCAATTTTCTCCTAAAATTAAATTTTCTAGGTTTGAATTTTTAACCCCAATTTCCAAATTTGTGTCCTAGGATCCTGATTTTGGGTTTTGAGAAATTCTTCAAGAGGGAAGATATCTACAAGGCAAGGCTCAAGGCAAGCCCCCTTCTTCTTCCTCCTCCTATTTGGAATGTTTCTTATTTTCATAAGTATTATGAGAGATATAATGTCATTTTATATTCTGAAATTTGGTGGAAATTCTAACAAAAATCCAATGTTGAAGATTATATCATGGAAAATGTATTGCACAAGTGAATTCCTTGAGTATGTGTATATATATTTGTATGGACACTTTGAATCTAAATTATATTGTGATTTTGTCCTCACATGTACACATATATGTACTCCACAAGTATAGTTCTTAACAATGTACATACGAATATACATACACACATACTCAAAGCCTTGACACTTATACTTTGACACAATATGGACACATATATATATACATGTAAGAGGTTTATGCACCATGAAATATATGTATATATATATATATATATATACACACACCTACCTAAAGTCATTATATAAATGCACGTATGCAAATCATTTGATACCCTTTTATGTATATGAAAAACTTGTCTAACTACCAATTTATGTTAATACTATAATTCTGTCCAGATTTTTTTATTTAACTAAAATGGCCCCTAATGTCAGGAATTTACAACAAGAATGACTATTAAGGGATACCTAGACACTATGGTAGTTATATATTTACTTTTCAAGTGTTAATTGCTATTTTGAAACATTCTTGAGAAGTTAAATATGCTCAATGGCAATTAATATTATTTTGACATTATTATATCACTAATAACCATATCATCCTTGACTTGTTTAGTATTTTGATAAAGTCGATGCAAAACCAAGATAAATTGTATGCTTGCTTGTTTGCTAAGGTAAGGAAGCTCTTATTTTAGCATAACCTTATTTAAATGCGTGGTCCGGTGTTGAGGGTTGCTCCACCGAAGGGGTCGGCGTACCCGTTTATTTTACGTGTTGCCGGTGTTGAGGGTTGCTCCACCGAAGGGGTCGGCGTGCCCGTATATTGTTTCCTTGTGTTTACTTGTATCGGATTAATTTCCGGGTCAGTAAATACAAAGGAGACTCTGCCAAAAGTAGTCTCTTTTGTGGAAAACCGGGTCCTTTAGGATTTGACATTGAAGTCTAGTCCCTAAAACCATCCGACTCCGATCTACATCTTCGGAGGGATTCTTGGAAATCATTGATTATATTGATATTTTGGGACTACCTTGTTCCGACTCTTTCTTGGACTATATTAGTCTTAGAAAAGCCAATTGTAACTTAGATGCGACTTGACTTCTAGGACTCCCGTCTTGGGGATAGTCCTATGGTAATTAAAGACTAGATTAGGTTGCATGGGGTTTGGGAGAGAAACCTGGATCACACCCGGCTGACTTCTTTGCAATATGATTTTACACTTTTCGTACTGATCAGTCCCTGTTACGGTGTTCGTGCGGCCGCGCGATCTTCACCGGGGTGAGGCTTAGCTCACCTTCTTGTTTTGCAATGGGGCATCTATGCCCTGAGTCTCAGCTCAGAATATCCATTTGCATCTATCACGTGTTTTGTAATAGGGCATTTATGCCCTGAGTTTCAGCTCAGATTACCCATTTGCATTAAATTCATTAGGCATCTATGCCCTGAGTTTCAGCTCAGACTACTAATGAATGGGTTTGATATTCTTGGAAAAGTTCAAGTCATACGAACTTCCTTTTGTAGCTCATGATTCGATGATTCGAGCCAGATGATTCGGAACTAACTCATGATGCTATCCTGGTTTAATCACATCAATATGTGATAGTACAGACGGCTGGAGAATCTAAGCACCACCCGTTTTGTGCGAGCCTGATCCCGGGCCAATGGGATTATTGTAGAGATGCTAGGCGTGGGTGTGTGATCCAGAGAGTTTCTCTAAATTGCATTTAGGTCTAGAAAGATTGTTTTTGTGTCCTTGTGACATTAATGTGAGAACGACTCGCTTCTTGACTAGTATTATATGTATGAGCTTTAAAATGATCAAGTTTACTCCATTTTGTATTTATCTGCCTTATCATTCCACCTTCATAACTTGCTCCTTTGACTGAGGGCTTGCTCGTCGTATTGAAGACCTAGTTTTGTTCACTAGGGATTGTTGAAGAACAGGATGGGGAACAGGCATACACTGAGGCAGAACTTTATGAATGATGTAGGACTGAGGGTTGTAGCTTTATTCTGGGAACCTCATAGCTATGTGACTTATGTATTTTGAAGAAACATGAATGCAATATGTAAGTTATGTATTTTGAAGAACAATGAATCCAAAATGTATATATGTATTTGATGATGAGACTTGAATTATGTTGTAACATTTTGAGATAAATGAATGTTATGCTCTTTTGTGGAAAATTGTATTATTTCCTTAACTCTATGCCTACCTAGGACCTTACAGACGACAATCGCGGGGTGCAATTGGGTTCATGTTGTATGGTCGCGTAGCCTGAGGATGTTGTACGTACTCGGCTCGCCGTATTCTGGGAGCGGGGCGTGACACGTCTTTCGGTTGGTAGCCCATGCAGGTCCCCTCTTTAAGGGTAGTGTATAGATTAAGGAGATGGTATAGGTGGATATCGAATATTATCTTAAGGATTTACTTGGACTTCACTAGGATAGGAATAGATGACAATTGAAGGTTGAACAAAAAAAAATCTACTAAGGTTTGGGGATATGAATCTTGATCAAAATTTATTTAGAATTTGATGATTTTATTATGGTAATCATTTTATGTCATAAAGTTCTCATTCGAGAAAATTTTCGGATATAGGTCATGGCCCGATTCCTGCCGAGCATCTATTGGGACGGGAGCCACCGGACTCATTACGGATACGAGCAGTTTGCTCGGGAGGCTTGGAAGGTGTTGCCCGACGACGACCTTCCGGTGAACAGTGTATTTTTCGAGCGGCTATGCCCCAGAATCCGTGATGTGGAAGATGGAGCGGAAGTATATTGGAAAAAGGAACTACGACTTAGGTTCTTCCTTACGAAGGACGGTCCATCTCCATTTACTCATGGATATGAAGGGACCATCGAGGAATGGGTAGAGGCCAATCCTCATGATAGGATCCGCGAGATCACCTACATAAAGCTGAGATGGTGACGCATGACAGTTAGGACTGGGGTAGTTTTTGTCTGCTGCACAGCATTTTGATGGATCAGCAGATAGCTTATAGATATGATGTATAGAAAAAAAGGGAAATTTTTGTCTGTTGTACAACATTTTGGAATTACAACAGATGTAAATAGTTTTGTATAAGGATTAGAGTATAGAAGTTGTACGGACTTCCTAGTGAAGCATATTGTAATCGTCTTTTGTGAAATGAATGAAATATGCTTCTTTTGGTTATGACTTTATATATTGCAATTATCTTTTCAATCTCCTCTAGTAAATTAAGTTCCCTTTAAATTGTGTATTAAGAATTTCCAATTCTTAAAATATAGGAAATGGCTTCTCAATCGGACCCCAATACCTCACAAGTGGAAGCCTCCGGGACACGACCAACTGATGCCTTTGAATTCTTTCAAAGGGTCTTGGAGGCCAATACCCAACAAATGCAACTTTCCCAAGCCACCTCAACAAAACTACTAGAGAGATTGGATGTCACTCCTACGCAGAAGACGGGGACCCTTTCAGAGTTTAGGACAATCAAGCCCCCAGAATTCAAAGGAACTGAAACCCCTATGGAAGCAGCGCAGTGGATTAGAACCACAGAGGCATTACTAAAGGGCGCGAAGACCCCGCCAAATGACATAGTTTCATTAGTAAGGATTCAATTAAAAGATGTGGCTGACATATGGTGGAGCTCATTACATCCAGAAGAATCTGATGAAGTTGTGACTTGGGAGAAATTTAAGAAAGAATTTGAAGAGAGATTCTTTCCCCCAAGTGCCAAGTTGGAGTTGGAAAGGAGATTCCTTCATCTGAAACAGAACAAGACCTCTGTCGACGAATACTCAGCGGAATTTACCAGACTCAGCCGGTATGCTCCAAGCTTGGTATCTACAGAGAAGGCGAAAGTAGTCCGGTTCATGGAAGGACTGGATGATAAATTGAAGATGAAGGTGGCCCCTTACAAATGTCAAACTTATGCTGAAGTGGTCGAAGCTGCAAGAGACCAACAAAGGATGCAAAATGACAAGAACAACGCGAAGACTGCAGGGCAAAAGCGGAGTCTGGAAACTGGTTCGGCCCAGGGAAGGACTTCGGGGCAAGGGCAACTAAGGGGTGCCCAGCATGAGCAGAAAAGACCCGTACTAAGTTGTTCTTACTGCGGAAGGCCGGGACACACGAAGAATAGTTGCAGAAGACTTTAAGGGAGATGCCTGAAGTGTGGATCTTCCAACCACCAGTTGAACCAATGCCCTCAAAGCAATAGAAGGCCTGTAGTGCATAATAATGCGCAGGAACAGAGAGCTACAAGTCAAGGATATCAGCAGAGGCCTGCCTTCCAGAACAATGAGCCCAGGCCTAATGCAACTACAGGATATCAGCAGAGGCCAGTCTTACCACCTCAAGAACATCAATTCCCCCAGGCACAGAGGGCTAATCAGAACCACAACAACAAGAAGAAGAACAAGAATCACGGCCAAGCCTTTATGATGGATAACAATGAAGCAGGAATACCAGGAGACGTGGTGACAGGTACTATACTTGCTTCATCTAGTCCTGCATCAGTGCTATTTGATTATGGAGCTACTCATTCTTTTATATCTGCATCATTCATATCTGAGTATAAAATAGAGACACAACCTCTAGCTAGAAAATTGAAAATCCTTACGGGCAATGGAATTGTAGAAGTAAGCCGAATTTGTAGAAATTGTCCAATTAAAATGGGAGGAGCAAGCTTCCGAACAAAACTATTAGTCTTTCCTATGGACAACTATGATGTAGTATTTGGCATGGATTGGTTAATAGCAACCTCGGCGATTATTGATTGTGGACAAGGAAAAGTACAGTTTTCCTTACCCAGTAGGAAGTCGCATGAATTTGTTAGAGCCCAGAAGGAGTTTGACAAAGAGGAGTTAGAAAAGTTTGAACTAAGGAGTCTCCAGGGTCAGGTAATAGAGGCATGGCCAAGAGTTGTAGATGAGTTTGAGGATGTATTTCCTGATGAATTACCCAGATTGCCACCGGATAGGGCAGTTGAATTTAGCATTAATCTAATTCCTGGAGCGACCCCAATTGCTAAGAAGATATATCCAATGAATAAGGAGGAATTAGCTGAATTAAATAAACAAATCAAGGAGTTGCTAGCCAAAGAATTCATTAGACCCGGTGGTTCTCCATGGGGAGCACCTGTACTTTTTGTAAAGAAAAAGGATGGGAGTCTGAGATTGGTAATTGATTATAGAGCACTGAATGAACTAACAATCAAGAACAAATATCCACTCCCTAGGATCGATGAATTATTTGACCAACTTGGAGGAGCAACTATATTTTCCAAAATAGATCTCAGATCAGGCTATCACCAAGTGAAGATTAAGAAAGAAGACATACCAAAGACTGCTTTTAGAACTAGATATGGACATTATGAGTTTCAAGTCATGCCTTTTGGATTGACAAATGCTCCGGCCATATTTATGGATTTGATGAATAGGATATTCTATCAATATCTGGATAAATTTGTGATAGTGTTCATTGATGACATATTGATTTACTCAAAGAACGAGGAGGAGCACGAAGAACACTTGAGGATAGTACTTGAGACTCTACGACAGGAGAAGCTGTATGGGAAGCTGAGTAAATGTGAATTTTAGTTAAAAGAAATTCCTTTCTTGGGACACATAGTCAGTGGAGAAGGCATAACAGTAGATCCTAAGAAAATAGAAGCAGTTAAATCATGGCCTACTCCCAAGAATGTAGCTGAAGTTTGAAGTTTTGTTGGTTTAGCTGGATACTATAGAAGATTCGTGGAGAATTTTTCAAGAATTGTTGAGCCGCTTACTAGATTGACTCGGAAGAATGAAAAATTTGTTTGGACTGATAAATGTCAAGCGGCATTTGAGGAATTAAAGGAAAGACTTGTCACTGCACCAGTACTAGCTTTACCCTCAGGATCAGGAGGTTACGAGATTTACAGTGATGCTTCTGGCAAGGGTTTGGACTGTGTGTTGATGCAGCACGGAAGGGTGATCGCTTATGCCTCGCGCCAGTTGAAGGTTCATGAAAGAAACTACCCAACACATGATCTGGAGTTAGCAGCTGTTGTGTTTGCACTGAAACTGTGGAGGCATTACTTGTATGGTGAACAGATCAAGATTTACACAGATCATAAGAGTTTAAAATACGTGTTCACCCAAAAGGAGTTAAATATGAGGCAACGTAGATGGCTTAAGTTACTTAAGGATTTTGATATGGAGTTGCAGTATCATCCAGGCAAGGCAAACAAAGTGGCAGATGCTTTGAGTAGGAGGCCTGAAGCTTTCTTTATGAACACGCCCAAGGAGATATTGGATGATCTCAGAAAGATGGGGATTGAAGTGATATGCCCAGTTGCAGATGGAATTTGGGAAAGTTTACAAGTTCAATCTTCTTTAGTGGAAAGAATTAAGGAGGCGCAGAAGAAGGATGTGAAACTGCAAAAACTGTGGAGTCAAACTGAAGCTGGGGTACAAACTGGATTGATAAAGCATCCTGATGGATCCTTGAGATTCGGAAGTCGTTTGTGTGTACCATTTGGAGAACTCCGGACTGAACTGATGTCTGAAGCATATAGTTCTCAGTACTCCATTCATCCTGAGAGTACAAAGATGTACCAGGATCTGAGACAAAACTTTTGGTGGCATGGAATGAAGCGAGAGATAGCTAAATTTGTCTCGAAATGTTTAGTGTGCTAACAAGTGAAAGCTGAGCACCAAAGGACTGCTGGACTACTGCAACCACTCCCAGTACCTGAATGGAAGTGGGAGCACATTACAATGGATTTTGTATCAGGACTCCCAAGAACACAAAAGGGTAACAATGCCATCTGGGTAATAGTGGATAGGCTTACAAAGTCCACAAGATTTCTACCATTCCGAGTTGGACAATCTACGGAACATCTAGCGGATATGTACATGAGGAAAGTTGTTAGCCACTATGGGGTGCCGGTAAGTATCATCTCTGACAGGGACACTCGGTTCACCTCCAAGTTTTGGAGAAGCTTGCAAGACAGTCTTGGCAGTCGCCTGAAGTTCAGTTCAGCATATCATCCACAGACCGATGGGCAGTCAGAAAGGATGATACAAATCTTAGAAGATATGCTTAGGGCACGCACCCTAGAATTCAGAGGATCATGGGATGATCATCTGCATCTGATAGAATTCTCCTATAATAACAGTTATCAGGCCAGTATCAAGATGGCGCCATTTGAAGCACTATATGGGAGGAAGTGCAGATCACCTATATGTTGGGGTGACGTCGGAGAACGACAGCTTCTAGGGCCAGAATTGGTTACTCAGACCGTGGACATGGTCAAGGCAGTTCGAAGTCATCTTCAAGCTGCGCAGGACAGGCACAAGATGTGGGCAGATAAGCATCGGAGAATTTTGAATTTCAAACCAGGAGATCATGTATTCTTGAAGATCTCACCAACAAAGGGAACAATCAGGTTTGGAACCAGAGGAAAGTTGAGCCCAAGGTATATAGGCCCATTCGACGTCCTGGATCGAATCGGTGATGTTTCTTACAGATTGGCCTTACCACCATCCCTAGAAGGAGTCCACGATGTTTTTCATGTATCACAACTGCGGAAGTATGTACCAGATACTAGTCATATATTGGATCATTCGGAAATCACTATTGGCCCAACACTCCGCATCGAGCAGAAGCCAGTGGAAATCCTGGATCGGAGGCAGAAAATTCTTAAGAACAAGACTATCTCTTTAGTTCGAGTATCTTGGAACAAGGACTCACCGGGAGAATCTACTTGGGAAAGAGAAGATGAAATACGGCAACTGTACCCCTACCTCTTTGATGATTAAGGTACTTAGTAACCTATCCTTCTCTACCTCTCTTATCCTCAAATTCCGAGGACGGAATTTAATTAAGGTGGGTAGAGTGTCATAGCCATTAAATTTTTTTTTTATTTGTTTACCTATTTATTTATTCTTGCCTTCAAAATTATTTCAAAAATTATATTTTTTCCAAAATTATTCTTTTTCCTTTTTATGCAAATGCAAATTTTGCATTTTTGCATAATGGCTTATGTGTCTACCATGCATGGAGACTATGCCACTTGTCATCCCCTTCTCATGACAAGGCACTAAGGGCCATATGGTCTTTTAACAACCCCCACCTTTCTAATTAAACCATGGCTGGAGGAAGAGAGAGAACTTAGTCTCTCCACACTTCAACTCTAGGTAACCTCTCTCTCTCTCCTTCTCCTTCTTCCTTCTTCTTCCTCTTCTCCTTCTTCTTCTTCCTTCTCTCCCAATTCTCCTCCCCCTCCTCCCAAACTTTCTGCCGCCGCTGCTGCATCAAGCTGGAGCTGCTGCAAGCGCTGCTGTCGCGGCTGCTGTTGCGGCTACTGCTGCGGCTACTGCTGCCCGCGCCGCCGCCGGCGCCGGCGCCACAGACGGCCGGCCGGTAGGCCCCTTCCCCTCTTCTCCTTCTTCTTCCTCCTCCTCTATTTCATCCTCCTTCCTTCCTCTTCTCAATTTCCTCCTAAAATTAAATTATCTAGGTTTGAATTTTTAACCCCAATTTCCAAATTTGTGTCCTAGGATCCTGATTTTGGGTTTTGAGAAATTCTTCAAGAGGGAAGATATCTACAAGGCAAGGCTCAAGGCAAGCCCCCTTCTTCTTCCTCCTCCTATTTGGAATGTTTCTTATTTTCATAAGTATTATGAGAGATATAATGTCATTTTATATTCTGAAATTTGGTGAAAATTCTAACAAAAATCCAATGTTGAAGATTATATCATGGAAAATGTATTGCACAAGTGAATTCCTTGAGTATGTGTATATATATTTGTATGGACACTTTGAATCTAAATTATATTGTGATTTTGTCCTCACATGTACACATATATGTACTCCACAAGTATAGTTCTTAACAATGTACATACGAATATACATACACACATACTCAAAGCCTTGACACTTATACTTTGACACAATATGGACACATATATATATACATGTAAGAGGTTTATGCACCATGAAATATATGTATATATATATACACACACCTACCTAAAGTCATTATATAAATGCACGTATGCAAATCATTTGATACCCTTTTATGTATATGAAAAACTTGTCTAACTACCAATTTATGTTAATACTATAATTCTGTCCAGATTTTTTTATTTAACTAAAATGGCCCCTAATGTCAGGAATTTACAACAAGAATGACTATTAAGGGATACCTAGACACTATGGTAGTTATATATTTACTTTTCAAGTGTTAATTGCTATTTTGAAACATTCTTGAGAAGTTAAATATGCTCCATGGCAATTAATATTATTTTGACATTATTATATCACTAATAACCATATCATCCTTGACTTGTTTAGTATTTAGATAAAGTCGATGCAAAACCAAGATAAATTGTATGCTTGCTTGTTTGCTAAGGTAAGGAAGCTCTTATTTTAGCATAACCTTATTTAAATGCGTGGTCCGGTGTTGAGGGTTGCTCCACCGAAGGGGTCGGCGTACCCGTTTATTTTGCGTGTTGCCGGTGTTGAGGGTTGCTCCACCGAAGGGGTCGGCGTGCCCGTATATTGTTTTCTTGTGTTTACTTGTATCGGATTAATTTCCGGGTCAGTAAATACAAAGGAGACTCTGCCGAAATTTCTAAGAATTTCCAGAGTTAGTCTCTTTTGTGGAAAACCGGGTCCTTTAGGATTTTGACATTGAAGTCTAGTCCCTAAAACCATCCGACTCCGATCTACATCTTCGGAGGGATTCTTGGAAATCATTGATTATATTGATATTTTGGGACTACCTTGTTCCGACTCTTTCTTGGACTATATTAGTCTTAGAAAAGCCAATTGTAACTTAGATGCGACTTGACTTCTAGGACTCCCGTCTTGGGGATAGTCCTATGGTAATTAAAGACTAGATTAGGTTGCATGGGGTTTGGGAGAGAAACCTGGATCACACCCGGCTGACTTCTTTGCAATATGATTTTACACTTTTCGTACTGATCAGTCCCTGTTACGGTGTTCGTGCGGCCGTGCGATCTTCACCGGGGTGAGGCTTAGCTCACCTTCTTGTTTTGCAATGGGGCATCTATGCCCTGAGTCTCAGCTCAGAATACCCATTTGCATCTATCACGTGTTTTGCAATGGGGCATCTATGCCCTGAGTTTCAGCTCAGATTATCCATTTGCATTAAATTCATTAGGCATCTATGCCCTGAGTTTCAGCTCAGACTACTAATGAATGGGTTCGATATTCTTGGAAAAGTTCAAGTCATACGAACTTCCTTTTATAGCTCATGATTCGATGATTCGAGCCAGATGATTCGGAACTAACTCATGATGCTATCCTGGTTTAATCACATCAATATGTGATAGTACAGACGGCTGGAGAATCTAAGCACCACTCGTTTTGTGCGAGCCTGATCCCGGGCCAATGGGATTATTGTAGAGATGCTAGGCGTGGGTGTGTGATCCAGAGAGTTTCTCTAAATTGCATTTAGGTCTAGAAAGATTGTTTTTGTGTCCTTGTGACATTAATGTGAGAACGACTCGCTTCTTGACTAGTATTATATGTATGAGCTTTAAAATGATCAAGTTTACTCCATTTTGTATTTATCTGCCTTATCATTCCACCTTCATAACTTGCTCCTTTGACTGAGGGCTTGCTCGTCGTATTGACGACCTAGTTTTGTTCACTAGGGATTGTTGAAGAACAGGATGGGGAACAGGCATACACTGAGGCAGAACTTTATGAATGATGTAGGACTGAGGGTTGTAGCTTTATTCTGGGAACCTCATAGCTATGTGACTTATGTATTTTGAAGAAACATGAATGCAATATGTAAGTTATGTATTTTGAAGAACAATGAATCCAAAATGTATATATGTATTTGATGATGAGACTTGAATTATGTTGTAACATTTTGGGATAAATGAATGTTATGCTCTTTTGTGGAAAATTGTATTATTTCCTTAACTCTATGCCTACCTAGGACCTTACAGGCGACAATCGCGGGGTGCAATTGGGTTCATGTTGTATGGTCGCGTAGCCTGGGGATGTTGTACGTACTCGGCTCGCCGTATTCTGGGAGCGGGGCGTGACACTTACCCTACCCTAATTCCAAGAGGGTAAGGGTAGGACTTGTCCTCCTAGGGTAGAGGGTACCCATGGGCACCTGAGGGTACAGGGTACCCGGCTAGGGTAGAAGGTACCAGGGCAAAATCGCGAGCCCTAATCATAACCCAAGATGTACCACTTTTAGGTAATTATGATTCATCCAGAATCGTTTGAAAATTTTTCTTTGGTAGACAATGAAGTAGATTTACTTATCAAATTAACTGTCACAACATACCAAAAAAAAAAAAAAAAAAAAAAAATCTAGATGGTCACACACTGTTAGTATCCTTACTGTTAATACTAAAATATTTTTTCGACATAGATGGAACCAGAATACACAGTGATGGAAGAAGACATGCCCCTCTAGGTTTTTTTCTTCTTCTCTAGGTATAAATTATTTCTAGGAAAAAAAAAAACTTCTTCCAATATTAGTAGTTTCTTTTGCAATTGTCATTGGAGTTGATGTATGATGGAAAAATCCTATGACTTTTATAGAAATTCTCCTTCGGCTTCACTTAAGAAGTAAATCATATAATTCTGCATCAGCTTATAGAAATTAAGAATGGAGAGAGTTTGTTTGTGTTCAGTTTATAGATAGAAACTCTACTAAGTAGGATACAAAGTTTCTTACAGTACAAATACCAAGTGGAATAAAAATTTAATTTTAGAAATTTATATTGGAGATAGTCTTAGGTACTGTACTAGACGTACCTAACACACTTATGTTAGTAGTTTAAATTTAATTTCATATATTCATGGATGAAGTTTTAATATGGGAACACCCATGACCTGTTGGCCGTGAATTGTCTGAACAATAATAAAAGAAGAAGAGTTATTTGTATTTATCCTCCTTTTTTATATTCATAACTCTCTTACCTTACATAATAAATTTAATTAGTAAATTACACCTGCAAAAAATTGTTAAAAAAAATTAAATTAGAACTTTGGATATATATTTAAGATAATACCGTTAGTTAGTTTAAATATAATTAAATATTGAATATATTTTAATTAAAGTTTGTTCTTAACTTTTGATATATATTTATATAATACCATGTAGCTAGTTTAAATATAATATAAATATTGAATATATTTTAATTAAAATTTATTCTTTGTAGAATTTTTGATATACGTTTTGGACATCTCCAATGGGATTTCTAAAATTGCCTTTCTATCCTACGTGCTTTATGAAAATTGCTATCCTAATTAGTAGAGTTTCTATATAGAAATTGCACATACAAATAAACACTCTCCAATGGTTCTCTATTTTTATCCTATGTGGCAACAAATAAACGAATCAATTTAATGACGTAGGACCCAACATTAATTGGTATGAGCGATGGAGAGTTCTATGAGGGCTTCTACATTTAGAAATACTCATAAAAACTCTCCATCTTACATCACCAGTCATGTATAATAGAAATTATTATAGAAATCAGCATTGGAAGATGTTTTTTCCCCCTAAAGTGGGTTTCTACCATAGAAATAGGGGAGATAGAAACCCCAATTGGAGATGGCCTTAGATATAGTTAGTTTAAATATTGGATATATTTTAATTTATATATATATATATATATATATATATATATATATATATATATATATATATATATAGCAAATGACCTCTAGCCTAATGGTTAAGAGAGATGCATGCGGCCCGAGTGGTCAGGAATTCGAATCCCAGTGGGAGCGATTCCAGAAACAATTTACCTAGTTCCAATATATATATATATATATATATATATATATATATATATATATATATATATATATATATATATATATATATATATACACACACGAGGATATACATAAGGCACGGGTGGAAGCTAATTATAAGAATTTTCCCAAAACAAATGAGAGATTGTAGTAATCTATCTATACTATTATATAATATCAAAAGTTAAGCTTCACCGTAGAAATTTTCTTTCCAAAAACACCCTTAGTTATATTTACTAATTAAAAATACTTAAAGTTAAGAGGGGTTAACTAGATAATTACGAGAGATAATTTTTGATCTTTCTAAATAGTCTTACATGCATGTATAGAATAATATAATAATAATAATATAATAAATTTGGAATAATTAATATATATGGATAACTTTTAGTTTTTCTAATAATAATATACGACTATTATTTGCTCTTTTCAAATAGTATAAAATAATATATATACTAGTTATATTTAAAATGGGAGGACAAGAGGGTCACGAATATCAAATTGGAGGTAAATACAAATAAATTCCAAAAAAAAAAGAGAGCATTTAAGTCGGTCCAAGCCAAGTGAGGTCCGGTTTCCTGGTTCCTATTTTTTGGGTGCCACTAAAGTAGAACTCTAAAGAAAAAGTTTAATTTCACGTTCAATTCGTTTGTCCGGAAAAAGCGGGCAACTTACGAATTTATAGGCTGTCACGAGACTCGTACGTTTACACAGAATGGAAAAGAAATTTCTTGCATGCTTCTTCTCCCCCGTTGGCGTTCCCTACTCTTTCACGTGATCTCGAGCCGTAGCTACAAGCGGAAACACCTCGATCATGGCCGTCGGTTGGCAACGAAATCCTTGGTCGGACGGTCCACGTCGGTTCGGAAATATCACGCGGTCCATGCTTCTTTAATGGGGACGTGCTGACGTCACGTGAAGGAGGGGGAGATGGGGATCGGTCACGTGACCTCGGATTTATTCGTCACTGGACTCCTGTGTTTTACGAGCGGGGTCGTCACGTGATCGATGGGTTTGTAGTCTTGTAGATAAGCTTGGTGGAAGTGGAACATTATGATCTCCACGTTGGGGTCTGGTGATTTTCTTGGTCCGTTCCAAGCATAAACGGACTGCCACGTGTGACACAGGCAATAAAGTTTTTTATTCGGAAATTTTCACTGAGATCATCCAAATTTTGGTAAATTTCAAACAAAGCAACAAATTTTACCAAATTCTAAAAAAAAAAAAAACACCAAAACGCCCTAAGGAATAACGTTTTCTATTTTTTAATATTTTTTTATTTCTCTGTTAACGCCGTTAAATCAAAAAAATAAAAAATAATAAAAAAATAGAAAATGTCCTTACGAAGGACGTTTTCCTAAGGGACTTTTATTATATTTATTTTTGTTGGTTAACGAAAGAAACTGAAAGTAAAAAAAAAAACAAAAAGGAAAGAAAGAATGCAAATATGTCAGTAATACAACCATTCTATTATTATTAATATAAATAAATTAGAGGGAGAGCAAAGAAGAGTAAAAAAGGAAGCATTAATTACACTCGACTGCAAATATGTTAATCAATAATGCAACAATTCCATTATTAGTAATATAACTAAAGTAGAGGGAGAGCAAAGAAGGAAACAAAAAAGAAAGAAATCATTAATTACACTCGGCTGCAAATATGTTAATAAAACAACCATTCGATTATTATTAATATAACTAAATTAGAGGGATCGTAAAGAAGGAAATATAAAAAAGAAGCATTAATTACACTCGGCTGCAAATATGTCAATAATATAATCATTCCATTGTTATTAATATAACTAAATTAGAGGGAGAGCAAAGAAAGAAACATAAAAAAATAGAAAGCATTAATTACACTCGTCTGCAAATAATGGTTGACATATTTGCATTCTTTCTTTCCTTTTTTATTTTTACTTTTTTTTTATCTTTTGTTTTACTTTCTATTTGTCATTTAACCAAAAAAAATTCTAAGGGAAAACGCTCTACCTAAGGGCGTTTTCTATTTTTTTTTTCTTTTCGGTTTAACGTCGTTAACAGGAAAAAAACGAAAGATAAAAAAAAAATTAAAAAATAGAAAACGCCCTTCCTAAGGGTAGGAAGGGTGTTTTGGTGCTTTTTTTTTCTTTTCAGAATTTAGTAAAATTTGATGATTTGGATGAAATTTACCAAAGTTTGGATGCTCTGAATGAAAATTTTCGTTTTTTAATCACTCTCTCTAACTTACACCAATTTTTTATAATAAAAAAAATCCAGTGGTTCGATTTATTGCTCTTTTGTCAATCAGTAATGATCTTATGCGGCTTATGCATTTTTCCGGTAACCACAATTATCAGTCAAATTTGGCCAGACAATAAATCTGAATGAATATTTTTATTAATCTTCAATAATTTTTTTTTACTAAATTTCTGGAATATTAATTTTCAATAATTTCACTCCCATGACAAACAAAAGTACCAAAAATTAAATATGTCCAGATAATTTTTTTTTACTATCATGAAATAAACATGCTAATCATGTACTTATTCTTAATTTATCAGGAATTAAGATCATCTACAAACACCACCAAAGGAATGTGTTCCAATAATAATAATAGTAAGAAAGAAAGAAAAAAAAAGGAGTGGGCATGGACTTGTATTTCAGTCGGACAAAACAAATGGGAGGAGGTGATGTAAAATAGATATGTTGGACGTCTACAACCACGAAAGCTTGCAAACTTGGATATCGTTTGGTATACCACAATGTATCATAATCGTAATATAATCACACGATTTTTTTTTTTACTTTCATTGGATTATATTGCGATTACAATTACATTACTGTGAACCAAACGTACCCTGATGGAGAATGAATGAATTTATATGAAAAAATAACCAACTTCTTCTAAACGAAAGTTATAGGTGTTCAAATCCCTAAATAATTTTTAAATTCAGAACATGGAATACACCAAGAAGAAAGAACAATCTGAATTAAAAAAGAGTCTTATAATTGAAAATAAATAATTTATACAAAATCCTATGCTTTATATAGGTGTTCAATGCTTGCAAAAAAAAAAGTAACAAACCATAATCCTAATTCTAACTATATGTGGATAGGAAATATCAAAAAATTAATTATGATCGAAGATTGACAACCTACTTTGACATGACTTATTTTAACAAACTTACTAAAAAAAATCATAAGAATTTCTAAATATCTCAGACTAGACTTGCCACAACCAACATAGATTTGGATTATCCTCAATAGTCAATATTGGACTCGCCATAAACTCACTTGAATTTGGATGGTCCTATGCAAGGCTTCCCTTCTTGAATGAGACTCGTCCTCGAGCTTGTTTGTGGATACGGGATACTATTGGTGCAAAAGTACTTGTACAAATCAACAATTTTGAAAGTTTTTGAGATTTTTATTTCCTCCGGTAGGTTGATCGGATAAGCATTTTCATTTTCCTTGCGTAAGACTTGCAAGGGGCTAATCTTCTTATTAATTAGCTTGTTCTATGTGTCGATGGGAAGACTATCTTTGTGGAGGTTGTTACGATCCGCTTCCGAATATTCGGAAATATACTACCGGGGATGACAGGTGGTAGGATAGGTTGTACATCCCCTTATGATCTAGGATGAGCAGAAGAAACCTCACCCTCAGAAGCTCGCGAAGTAGTCATTCTCTGAAATGCAAGAAAACAAATAATTAATCTATCTAGGCAGAAAACTAAAATAATAATCCTAAGTATACATATACTGCCGGTCATATGCTTTGATGATTCTTCTTAATCTAACAAGTCCCCTAATTAACACTATGGGTGCGTTTGATTGCAAGGTGAAAAATATGTAGAAAAGAAATTAATTCAATGGAATTATTTTCCTAGGAAAAAAATTTCATGGAATTTTAAAAAATTTTCATGGAAAACTTAATTTAGGTGTTTGATTGCCATTATTTTCCACGAAAAATAGTTATTTTCCATGGAAAATGACATTTTCCTATGGGTTGGACAAGTTTCATTTTCCACCATTTTAGATGAAAATATGGAAAATGATAGTTTTTTGGAAAATAATTCCATAGAAAAGTTGAGCTATCAAACACTACAATTGGTGGAAAATTTGTGATGGAAATATTTTCCATGAAAAAAAAGCCCAATCAAACATAGCCATATGTCTAAGTGTTATTAAACGGACCTGCATGGGCCACCACTTAAAACATGTCACGATTCACTCTCGAATATTCGAATACGAGTCGGACACATCCAGCCTATGCTATGAGACACCGCGTAGTAAGCCGTTATAAACCTTCAATTATCAACAAAATTATATTATATTGAATCATAATAATCACAACATCTATATCGAGATAAACTAGAATAAGTCTAAAATGTCATTTTAGTTACATTCCCAAAGCAAGAGTAACTGGAGACAAATCTAGCAAAATGAATGTTAACTATTTATTACAAACCAAATTCAAATACTAAATGTAAGCTAAGCTATATGGTATTCCTTAGCAGGGACATCCTCTGGAATGTGAGCTAGCGTCTCAGGGGCAGATCCATAGTATAAGTTGCAAAACAACTTCTCCTCAGTCAATTCACCTGCCATGATCCAATCAGGAAAGGAGCAAAGTACAACCCTACAATTTACATACGTTAAAACATAGAACTATCAAATAGGAATGTATGTAAAGAACTGGTAATAAATGAAAGTACAACAAGAAGATATACTGCAACATGCTCAAGTGAAAAGTAAATACGACTGAAAAGATAGTAAATACATGATCGGCTAATAGGACGGTAAAAATAAATAAAATGATATGGCATATCGTCGATTCGACAAAATTTACAGGTGTGCCATGTGAATTAAGCTATCAACTCATATTACACTATGGGCTTTGATAATGTATTTAACTATTCTTTTCTCTAATTCCATGTACAAAAAAAAACATGAATAAATATAGATGCAACTGTAAAAAATAAAGACAACTGGTGTAAAGTAAAACGACTTACGGAAATTAAATACAACTTATTTTGGAAAATAAATACAACTGGTAATAAGAAAAAAAATGTTTTGAATGTTCAACATACAAAGTTATAGGTCATGTTCAGTTTAGTAAAAGATGTAGTGTACTTGCCTTCTCCAAGATAGGGTATAGAGCTAAGAAGAGATAATGTCCCGGGTCCTCTCACTATTTTCAAAAGAGGGTACAACTTAGGTTCCACAATTAGATAATGACTAACTAACCAAATCTACCCTTAACCCTTATTTAAGCACTCTTAATTCTATCTTAAATCAATAACAACTAAACACTAGTTTATTTTTATAATTGAATTTAGCTACTAGAAATTGTTGTAATGAACTTTGTTTTAAGTTATGCTAAATTAGAAATCAGAAAGATAAAGTTTTGGTAAGAAAATACGTTAAATGATATAATATCAAGTTGCACCAAATATTGTATAAGAATATTATACTAAAAGTCACATTGACTTAAAGAACATAGACAAGCTCCTAAGTCAAAAAAAATTAATTCATTTATAGATTGAATTAATAAAGATGAATGCTAGAATTTTATTGTACCCTGTCGATTCATGAGATGAAGAACAAAATTAAATTGCAGAAGCGTACCTGAATCCATTGCTAGGCTTGATGGATCTTAAAACGGTCGACCTTTTATGGGGTTCGATCTTCCAACTTGCTACGATCCTTAATGACAAAGAGAACCCGAATCCTTTGTCCCTCTCTTTCTGTTGATGGGGATGCAGAAGAAAAAAAAAAGAAAATCTCTCTTTTGGTGGCCGTATAAGTTGGGGATCATAACCCTAATGAATACATATATTTATATGTTTTGATATTTCTAATTTGGCCCCTCATCAAATTAGAATTATCTTCAATATCTGCACATTAATTCTATGACAATTATATCCTTAAGCCAATTTTTAAATAGACCACTTTAATTTGGCTTAATTATTTAGATACTCCAACACAATTAATTTTACATGTGTGGCCCATATTATTGAATAATTTCAACAATCTCCCACTGGACCACATATGTAACCTTATAATTGTGTTAACCTTAGTGAGCTCAAAAATTTCTATCTTAATACTTAGGGTATATCCGGACAATCTCGTCCATTAATCATATCAACATAGGGTCAAAGCGGCCTTCGTCACATATAGCGTAACTAAACCATCAATGGTCACTCATACCAATATAGCTAAACGACATAGATCAATCATGGATGCGTAGCATAAAAATTACACGCAATGTGATCAATACATGTCTATTTCCAACTGGTCCTCCTTAACTTTAATGAGATCAATACTTTAACATAATGAAAACAGAATGAACTGAATTTTCATATATCTGATCAGATAAATATCCAAAATACTTTAATACATAAATGTGTCCAAAAACCAAATAGCACCCAAATACATAAAGTACAAACTCATTACTGCTGATTTATTGTCACACCATAATTTAAGTGGTCTTTCAACACCGTACTGTAGGCGTAGCCTTGTGACAAAATTTCGTAACCATATTTCCTGAATAGATGCCCTCACAGCATGTTATAAACCTTGCGGCCATGGTAGAAAAATTATGAGTGCATGTTTGACACTCATCCAAAATATATCTTCATTAGTCAGCATAACCTGATGTGGATCTCCTGCTGTGTTGGCATCCAACAAAATTGGAGTCGAAATACCTTATGATCTCCAGAATTATCCGATCTCCTACAAAGAGCATATAATTTCTTGTTCTCTATTAATTACTTAAGTAGTTTGGTTGCTACCCAATGATCCATCCATATTTGCTTAAATATCTGCCTAACATCCTAATATGTATGCAATATCCTGATGCGTACATACTTGAGCATACATTAGACTCCCTACAATTGATTATGAAGAAAAAATCTATTGTATTTTCTTAATTTTAAGGCTAACCTTAGGACACTTGATTGAGACCGAATTTGTCTCCTTTAACGAGAGGTGTCACCTGTTTTGCATTGAATACTTTAATCAATATACAAAATCAAAAAATTATTCCTACTCCCACTGAACTTGTGATACACACAATCTTCAACAGTGTTCATCTCAAAACCAAACGAGATAATCACTTGAAGTACTTTTGACGAGAAGCTTGCTTGAGTTCATAAATAGATTTTATCAATTTGCAAACCATATTCTTGGATCTTTCGACACAAAGTTTTCTTGTTGCACCATATAAACTGTTTCATCAATGTTACCATTGAGAAATATCATTTTGACATCCATTTAATGTAATTCAAGATCAAAATGTGCAACATGTGCTATGATTGTTTTAAAGGAGTTTATCAAAGATACCGAAGAGAAAAAATGCTTTAAAATCAATCCCAAAATTTTGAGTAAAGTTACTAGCTACAAGACGTACTTTATACCTCTCCACATGATCCTTCGAATCCTTCTTGGTTCTAAATGTCCATTTGCAACCAATAGACTTCATACCTGTTGGTAATGGGACAAGTTCTTAAACTTTATTGTCTTGCATGGACTTATACTCATTATTTATTGTATCAATCCACTTTAAGAACTGAAACTTTCCATGGCCTGACGGAAGTTGATTTGATCATCTTCCAGTATCCGCAGTCTTTCTCACGTTCCTAGAGAAATATGACAAATATTATCCAAAATTATATTTCTCCTTTCTCTGGTGGACCATCTTAATATTACCGGTTCTTGAGGTTGTTGAGTTTGTTCCTTAGGAATAATTACCTTATCTTGAATAGGATGCCGCTACGTTGTCGTTGTTAAGGTATCTCAACAACGACTTATAAAGGTAATTCGACATTGTCTTATTGAGGCTCCGAATTCACTTCTTGATCATGACAGGTATAGAATCATGCACATCATCAAAAGTGATAGTAGAAATCGTAATTGATTCCTTCTCAAAGACAATGATCCTGACTTTATTTCTCCCCCAAACTCAACATTCTCAAAAAATATTATACTTCTCGTCTCAAAAAAAAATCTTAGTGTAGGATCGTATAATTATTAACCCTCGATTTGTCAACATAGTCAATAAAGTAGCTGCTTATAATTTAACTTTGGTCTGTCTTTCCTTTACAAATTCAATACAGACATTGAAGTCTATAAAGCCAATGGAATCTAAATCTCATTAGACACAAGCCGTTAAACTCTATTTCTAAAGATGTAACCTAATCACTTATGTTATAATGAGGTTAAATTTTTATTATTGTTAATTTTGTGTTTAGTACCACATGACTCCACTTGTAAGATTTCATTTAAGTTACAATAGTTTCAACTGAATATAGGTGATCATAAACCTTAAAGGAACCATTACCAATAATATTTAGATTTAAAGATAGACTAAACTTATTATTTCCAAATGAACAATGATAACCAGATTTGTCCATTAAGAAAACTGAAACCGAATTTCGTTTAAAAGACGGTACAATAAAAGTGTCTATCAAATCCAAATAATAATCGGTTCCTAATAATAACCTAAAAAGTCCTATTGCTTCCACTTTTACCGAATTTTTGTCACCAACATAGATGTATCTTTCACCATCAATTGACTTTCATTAGCTCAGGTAACCTTGTCTAGAACACTAATATGGGTAGTCACACCAGAATATAACCACCATGAGTTTCTTGATACTAAAGCTAAATTAACCTCAGAACAGACCAAATTTAGAAATTTACTTTTCTTTATATGCCATGCGTGGTACTTTGTACATTTTTTTCTTATGTGTTCTGGCTTGTCTCAAAAGAAATAACCATTAGTTTCATATTGTTGTTTCTTTTGAACTGGACCCTTAGCAGCTTCTGTATTTATTTTCTTTTTGCCCTTAAAGTTTATCCCATTAAAAATAAAATTTAAATTCTTATTGGCAGATATTCTAGCAACATTAACTGTAAAGAGAACAAAATAAAAAAAATGACATACTCTAATTAATAACCAAAGAGTAAAATATAGTCAAACAAATTCAAATAATGGTGAACCCCATCTCAAGATACGTAGTACATCATTAATATCAAGTCTTTGGACAATGATATTAACTGCAAGTGGTACTCTTGGTGTAATGATCAAATATTGATAATAAGTTATGTCAAATAATAAGCCTATCTTTGGATCGGATTATTATTCACATGTAAACCTTACAATTGTCACACATTTATCACTACATATTTATCACTACAATTATGTGTGCAATTCGGCCAAGTATTAACCTTCCTTTGGGCCGACTAATATCTGCATGAATATACACACACAAACATCCGACATCCCTCATAGGCTATCTACGCAAGAGAGGTCACTTTGGCAGAGGTCACTTTGGCAACATCTTGTTTCAATGAGCCTACTTAGAATATTAGACAACTATTGCTAGTCACAAATGGCACAAAAAAATTTGAATGTTGACTAAATTTTACAAAAGCGAATCATGTCCAAAATCTTATGTACATGCATATTTATAAAATTATTACTCAAATAGAGTAATCAAAAGCATAAGCATGAATTTTAATTTGACAAAACTGGATATTATCAACATCACAAAATTTACGTAATATTTTACTAAAGATATGGACCAATATATTGCTTCAAATAACCCATAAAGATTATATTAAAATAATTTGCTGAAGATATGTACGTCAATAGATTACATCAAATATATGACTTAGAACATAAATTTATTGGAAACTAAATTTATGCCAAACATAAAATTGTCTATATTTGATTCCAATTTGTCCTCCAATGATCAACTTTGATTAAAAAACACTCTAAATTGAGTAACACCAAATATCTATCAGCATGAGTAATTAGAATCTAACCGACATTCCATATTATCACATGTCCAGCAATAACCATATTCATGCATATTTAATATAATGGAGAATTTTTACGGTCATTATCACATGCGTCCATATCTAATATTTAAGCATGAATAGAGAGGTCATTACTGTACATAAATTAAAATTTCTATCAAGATTTCCTTTAAATATGCCAATCAAATCAATAGAAAATTGGCAGCAAACCAATGTTAACATTTAAGATGCAAAATTACTGCTGTGGCTAAAATACGAATTCACTTCTGTGGCTAAAATACGAATTCATTTAAGATGCATACAAACCAATGTTAACATTTATTATGGCCGTGCCTACCAAATCAATATAGTAGCAGTAGCATAATAACAACAGGTTAGCCTTAAAAGTTTGCACCAATAATGCTTAATTGAATTCGTATTTTTCAAAGATGAAAAATTCATGAACGAAAGCGTTCGGGAAAGAAAAATTCATGGACACCTCAAGTAGCAGTAGCAAGAAACGTGAAGCATACTAGCACGTTACTCTTTTGGTTTCGAAATCTTAAGCAATTGTTTTACAAAATTTATGGACATCTGGAAGAAATTGAGACCAGATTCTTCATATATATATAAAAATGCTCGGTGAATAATAAAAGCTTCCATAGAACAATCAGAATCCTAAATAAAATTAGATCTAACGATCTAGGGTTTCTGAACACCAACAAAAAATTAAATCTGAAAATTTCAAACTCATGAATCAATTTCAAACTCATGAATCAAACAAGGGTGGCTCTGATACCACTTGTTAAAAATTTTATTGTACCCTGTCGATTCATGAGATGAATGAAAAATTAAATTACGAAAGCGTACCTGAATCCATTGCTAGGCTTGATGGATCTTGAAGCGGTCGACCTTTTATGGGGTTCGATCTTCCAACTTGCTACGACCCTTAATGACAAAGAGAACCCGAATCCTTTGTCCCTCTCTTTCTGTTGATGGGGATGCAGAAGAGAAAAAAAAAGAAAACCTCTCTTTTGGTGGCCGTATAAGTTGGGGACCATAACCCTAATGAATACATATATTTATATGTTTTGATATTTCTAATTTGGCCCCTCATCAAATTATAATTATCTCCGGTATCTACACATTAATTCCATGACAATTATACCCTTAAGCCAATTTTCAAATAGACCACTTTAATTTGGCTTAATTATTTAGATAGCCCAACACAATTAATTTTATATGTGTGGTCCATATTATTGAATAATTCCAACAATGAGAAATAATTTTGACTATAGGTCGAATCATTAACAGAAAGTAATAAATAATTTTGATTAGAGATCGAATCACTAAAAAGATAAATAAATCGATTAGAAATCAATGATTTCGATTATTGATCGAAATAAATAAATGATTTATATATCAACGAAGAGTTGGCTTGTCCCGTCTTCAACATCAATAAATAATGATGTGAGTTAATCAAGATAAAAATAATAAGTGAACTCTAATATAAATGGATAAACACCAAAATCTCTAGAACAAACTACACAAAATCAACCCTCATAACCTGTAGCCAAAATAGAAGTACTACTCATCTAACATTAACCTATTAAAAAACTTTAAAAGAACTATACAAAGGCCACCAAACAAAACTTGTAATGCATTAGTAACTAAAACTAAATATACAACACTGTATATATGAACTTGTACTTGTACTAGCTTCACAAAGCATTTCTACCTCTACTGAACCTTTTAACCCGACAACAAAACCTATTTAACCCAAGCCCACCTACAACAGCATTAAAACTAAATACTATAATTGAATAGAATTTCTAAATCTAAATATAACAAAACCTACATCAGCAACAACATCTTCTAAAACTACATAACAATAACACAATTATTTATAATAGAAAAATTAATCAGAAACTTAACTCTCAAAAAAATAGCACCAAGTACCTAATCTACAGTACTATCAAATAAATATCACATGCAAGAAACTAAATATAACAGTAAATGGACACTACACTACCCAACCCGACACCAAAAGATACGAATCTGTACACGGCTTCGTACCAAATCTCCTCGAAGGGTGCTCATAGGCAGACACGAACATGAAAGAAGGTCGGGTTGACGATTGCGACATGGGTCGTTGGGTTGCTCCAAAGAAGGAAGATGGTAATATTTAAGCTTTGTCTTAACATTTCTATTTTTATAGAAAAATGAAGGAAAGTTACGAATAAGAAGGGTCGGAGGTTACAGAATGAAAGATGTTGGGGGTTACAGAATGGAATGGGAAGAGATAGACTTAGGGTGATTGTGTTATTTCTTGGTCCAAATGAATGTGCTAGCATTGTTCCAAAATATTGTAATCTTGTTGTTATTTAAAAAATATATTTTATCACTAATTGAATTCTCTAAATATTATTCTTATTATTTCAACAATTTAAATTTAATAATTTAACTTTAAATATTTATAAAAAAATTAACGAGTTACAGAGGTACACTATTACTAAATCTCCTTTGGTAAACACTTTTTGGCATCGATGACGATTAACCGCCTCTTTGTAGCGCTTATTGGACTCATGAAGATGTTGGCAGACTTCATCATGTCTCAATCGTTGACGTTCTACAATATTTCAGTTGTTATGCTTAGTCCAAAAATCTTCTCGAGTGACACTAAGTTCAAGATGTGCCTCGGGGGCGAATAGTAGATGATATCAAGTGAAGACTTCCCTATCAAACAATTTGTCATACTACTGTAAAAAATTATGCTTCGGCTAAAGCGAGATCCTACTTCTTAGGCTTTATGTTAATGAGGCAACTTAAAATCTTTCCCAATATGAATTCATAACCTTTGTTTGGCCGATAGATTTAGATGACTTTTTAGTGTTATAATTCAATTTCATGTCGAAATGAGGCCACAAGGTCTTCAAAATGAGATGAAACTTGGTATAACTGTCCAAAATAATGGAGTTATAGGGACATAATGAAAATGAACCACCTCTTGAAAGAACAAGAATGCAACATGGGTGGCATCCAAAGCCCACTTGCAAGGGATAAAGTGCTCCCTCTTCACAAATTGATTAACCACTATGTAGATCGCATTTAATCCTTGTTAAGTAGAAGGTAGACCTAGTATAAAATCTATCGCCATGTTTGTTGGTTCTTAAAAAAAGTTATTCCCTAGATAGATTAATCCTAGATGGACTTGTGAGGGTAAATGGTTATTTCAACCATCTAAGCCCAACACATGGTAGAAAAAGCATTGAAGGCTAGATATGCTGGGCTCCATTGAGCAAAAAAGCCCAAATGAAGTTTTTTTTTCGTGTATTGAGCGCACATCTGCTTCCATGATGTTGTATGTGTACTACTTTCAGTTTTGCGTCATTAAGTGTCTGTTGATTTTATGTCATTGTGCATTGTTGCTGCTTCTACGCCACTAAGCTCTTAACCGACTTAACAATTGTTGAGACTTGTCACGCCTCAGCCCTAAAATATGTAGGACCAGTATGACTATGCCAACTAGTATGCATACGAAGGCTACTCCAATATATAAAATCTACGAATACACACTTACATTGTATATGAAAACAACTCACGATACATACCAACAGGTCGCATATAATATCAACTAATCTCATCCACATAATAAGATAGATAAACTAAGCAAGTAGAGGCAATGATATAAAATACAAAAGTAAATCGTGCAACAGAAGTAAATAGCCGGATGGAGACAAATCTACTACCAAACGACTATAATAAAACAAAATAATAGAAATAATCTAGTCTCATAGAAATAAAGTGCAAGATAACTAAATTAAGGAAATCCAACTGAAATGCAAATCAAGAAAACTCGGAAGGTAAGTCCTCATCGTCTGCAAAAGAAATTCTTTGTCCAGGTCCATACTCTTGGATACTACTGATCGTCTAAACTTGGTAGAAATCAGGTCTTCAGAGGAACATAGCAAAATACAACAAGATAACATAAACTATAATAATAAATACGCAAATATGTTTCTAACCATCTAAGTGTGCAATTTATAGGCTAAATAGGAATATGACATAACGTGCGGCTAGAGGCCACTACATACACTATCATACAATCATCTGTAAATCATGTATAACGTTCATCAAATGTTAGTGACCGTCATAATAAAAGCTCATCAACTCCCATAGTTCCTCTAGATGCTATGGTTTACCGATTTGGGTTGTCCATTGTCACGTTTCAGAATCAGAATAATGGAGAGAGGAGGCTGAGCTAAGCCAGCTATATATCAGAGTACTCTAGTACCATGAGATACGGTCACAGTTCTAGAGACATGAAGGTTACTGCTATAATCAAACTGTCAAACTAGGTCAAGCAATCCTAGGTATCTTAATCACAAGTAAAATATAAAGTACAAGATGTATGATCATCAGACGTATAAAACAGTAAAGCATCCCAAACTTTAGTATATAGATGATCATGAAGCTACTAATACAAAATAAAGAACTAGCAGGAGTATAAGTCATACATGATCAACTGTAGCTGTAATATAGAATATACACTAATCATGTCAAGCCCGTAAGCTAGATGTCAAGGTCCAAAATAAGCTAAATTCGTGTTCGAGGGCTTAGCGCCGAAAAAGAATATACAAAAACTAGTGGGTAAGAGAAAAGAACACCCACTCAGGTAATTTGGTGCTCTTAGTGATCACAATTAAGTAGAAGGTATAGTAGATCCTCCCGTTCCGCTACCAGATCTGGCTAAACAAAATTAATAAGGTCAGATCCCAAAGAGCAAGTACCACAAATGAAGCCAACTATGAACTGAAAACTAGCATGCAAGCATAACAAAAACAAAATGCAAAGGTATAACTACCTAGAAATTGTATTGCTATTTTTAAATTTTTGTGCTATTAATTTTTAGAATTTATAATTTTTTTTTTGGAAATTCATTCCTGAATTTATTATTGTCTATTAGCACAAATTATTATTTATCCTCTAATTGTTAGGCTTAATATTATTTATATTAAATTCCTTGAAGCCTACCAAGCCTTGGGCTTAGATTGTGGGCTAGTCTAACATATTTAGCCTACCAAGTTTTAGGCTTGGATTGTGGGCTGCTAACTAATATTTATTCCTAAATATTTAATACTAATTATTAATGGCTTGGGGTTTAAATTAGCTATTAATTGCCAATTAGCTACTAATTAATAGATTAGTTAGTGGATTAGTTGTTAGTGTTTAGTGATTAGTTAGTGGTCTTTACTAATTATCCTTAGATCTATTACATATTACACCTATGCCACCAACTTGTGGAGCAATCCACACACCTATTTAAATATTGGAGACTCTGCAATATTTAACATTGAAAAATTCTTAAACTCTAATTCTCCTCAGCCTATAGCTAATTCGACCACCCCTTCCCCTCAATACCATCCTGACATTCCCTGGCCAACCTTCAATCTTTCCAGCCATCCACCTGCTTCCACCACCACATCATCACCGCCAGTATACCTCTACCCGGCCAACTTTCGGCTAAGCTCAACCCCCATCCTCGGCTAGTGGTCCTGTCCAACCGACCAGTCATCACCACCACCACCACCATCGAGCTTCACCACCATCAGAAACCACCACCACCACCATCGAAATCACAATGCCATCCACCATGATGACCTGCAAACCACCGCTCCTCACCACCACTTACTCTTTCCCACGCCACCCCACTCGCCCGAGCCGCGCCTCCGTGACTCAGCCACGCCTTTCTCAGTCAGATTTGGCCCCTGACTCCCTCATCAACGACCTATCCACCTGACCAACCGCAGCTTTCGACCGCTCGCCTCTGTGCTATATCTGGACCACTGCTAGCAAGTCGTGCCATCCAGAGCGCCGGTGACCACCGAGGTCGCACTCCAGTTGCTGCTTTTATCGCTTTTCGACGACAAGCCATAACCGACGATGAGACCAGTGAGGACTCCTCCCTTCATCTTCTCTCCCAAACTCCTCTCCTTTTTACTCCTCTCTCTTTTCTTTTAACTCTCTCTCTTTTTCCCTCTCTATTTCCTCTCTCTCTTTCACTCTATGTTACCCCTCTTTCTCTTTCCACTGATAGATATAAGAGGGGGAAAAGTAAGGGCCTTGCCCTGGTCAGTAACTAGGCCTGAGCCTAGTGGGCTGGGCTGGGCTCAGCGTCCTGTAGCTCTTTACTTCTAATGTATGTATATATATATATATATATATATATATAATTTTTTTATTTATATATATATAATATTTATTTGTATATATACGTATAATATTTTGTATAAATATAAATAAATAAATAAAAATGAATAATATATGTGTATACATATGTATGGTATATATATGTATATAAAGTATATGGATTTATGTATAATATTTTGTTTTACTAGTAATACTATGGATATTATTAGTATTATTATTATTAATATTAGTATATAATATTTATTGAATGGGCCCTACATTGTGCAAAGCACACAAATTGGACATTTCGTCCTACATTATTTGGTATAGATCCAAATTGGACCTTGTGCCCTAAATAATTATTTAATTTTGGACTTTGAGTCATACCTAACATTTTTATATTTTATGGATCATGGTCATACAATGATCAAATTTGGATTTAAACGCATTAAATATTTTATTAAATTGTTTTTATTCCATAAATTGGGGTAGAGCCCTAAATTACTTATACATATTTGCTTTATGAAAGTCAACTATGACTAATAGTTTCCTATAAATATTTTATATAAATTCTTTAGAATATTCTATTCCCGATCATGACTAAAATCCTTTAGTCAATTCCCTTTTTAGCCTATTTAATCAAATCTTGATCATGACTAATCAATTTTCTCTCTCTCGATAATCGTGCTGACTCCCAAATCTAGACTTCTATATATCTAATTGGGCTATTTGGACTATTCTGGACTTAATGAACTGTTTGTCTCATCGTTTGGGATCATTTATTAGAATTTAGCTTTTAAACTATTCTGTATCGACACGTTTGTGTCGTTCACGTCGACAACAACTAACCAAGGTAAATACATACAAAGATCACTTTCATTTCCTGATAGTTACTCTTTTTCACGATTTAGATATGTATTTCCTAATTATTGTCACAACTATTACACGAGATTAGTGTTATCGATTCTAATACATGTTTGTCTTATTATCTATTCCTGAATTTATCCTGTACATATTTTCCTGTTGAGTTTGAATCCATAATTACTAGTTGGACGCAAAATATCTAGTATATATGTGATCAAAATCCGTATTTCCTGTTCTTCGTTTCCTGTTTCTTGTTGATAGCTAAATTATACACGACACACACAATTTAGCCGGACCAAGTAGATCCCTCAGTCCGATCACATATAGAACGTGGTATTTCAAACACACTTAGTGTAGATATAATTTATGCATTTCATATTAATTATGCTATATGACTTACTTTTCCTGCCATGATTATTCCTTTTCCTGTTTATATACTTGTCAGATCATGATTACTGTTTATATACTTGCTTCTATTTCTCATAATCTATTTCATGTTACATAGTTTCTATCATGTTATGAATGGTGGATCATGTTTTTTACTTGCTCCCATACTGACTGGATAACCATATTTTTAGGAGATGACTTAGAGGACTGGTACCCCCACCTTCTATGTCACATCTGAGGCTGATCACAATATACCTGAGGATACAGGAGATGCTGTAGCAGACATACCACTAGAGGATGCTTAGATTTGGATTAGCGTTCTACTAGTTGTTTAGATTCTGTTGACAAACATTATTGAGATGTACTCTATTTTGAAGATTCGTATTTTGACATTCTAGATTTAATCTCTTGTGGAATTGTCTTTCTATTTCATATCTACCTGTTAGCACTTGTGATTGAGTTAGAATCTGGTCATCATAATTTACATTATGTTATTGGATTGGATATTACTTGAGGATTATACAATGTACTACTACCGACTTTGTGGTATAGGTTGGACGTATTGTCACTCTCGTTTCCCGTTATACTTATTATTATTATACGTGTACGGATTTCTGACATTTGTTAGGTGTATCGTAGTTAGACTTGTCTTGCTTAGCCTAGTCTTGGTTTAATCTTGACTTAGTTTATTTTGGTTTGGTTCAATATGTTGACTTGGTTGGTTTGAGATGGTTTAGGCTTAATATATATGTCAACTACACTCTCTCTCCTCCATAACTTTCATTTACTGCTTCATCTTCTTCATTTACTCCTCCCACCTACACCCAAGCCCTAGGCAAGTGCAACTTGTTTCATGATGGATCTTCTATTTTATTTTTCCATTCTCTTCTCCACTTGATTCTAAGCCTCTTTAGAGCTTGGCATTTTCGGTTTTGATGGATAGATTTTTATAGATCTAAGTTTTGATCTTTTATTGTTTTTCTTGGTTTTGATCTATTAAAGCTTGTTATTTCCTAAAACCAGTCATCCCAGGCTATAGGAAATCTTATTCTATGCAGTTTAGACCCTTAGAAGTCTCAATTCGGACTTGTTTTGAGTAAGTTATGGCATTTTGAAGTTTTTGGGTTCTATGGGTTCTTCTTTGCTATTTTGGGGAAGAAGAACAGTGCCAGGCGCAACCTGCCCTGCGCACGCTTCTTAGCGCGATGCAACCTGACCCACGTACGTGTCTTAGCACGGCGCAACCTGAGTCAGGCGCAACCTGAGTCAGGCACAACCTGAGTCAGGCGCATCCCGACTTCGTGCAGCTCAGTCTGGCGCATTCTAGCCCAGCGCCCCCTTGGGCCCTGGCACAACCTGACATGGCGTACCCTAGTCAGGCACAACCTGACCTGGCATACCCCAGTCCGGCGTAACCTAGCCTCGCACATCCTAGTGCCTGGCACAACCTGACTTGGCCTGACTTGTTCTGGCGCAACCTAGCCTGTCTTGACCCAACTTGCCTTGGCACAACTTAACCTGACCTGGCGCACCCCAGTGCCTGGTACCCCAGTGCCTAGGCGCAACCTAATGTTTGGGCGCAACCTGTAGCCTTGACACCCCTAGTTCTTGGCATAACTTGGCTAATGCCACTTGTTGGCCATGGTACCCCTTGCCCTTTGTATGATCTGTCACTTAATTTTTGGTTTTATGTTAATTGCTTATCCTTTGTACTTGACCTATTTGTGATGACCCGACTAGATAACTTGTTGAGCATAGCATGACTTGCCAGTATTGATGTTGACATGAACACGACATAAAAATCTAGATAGTGGCCCGTCGAGGCGCACTCTTGACAAGCACTCTTGACATGATAAGTAACTTGATAAGGCATGTATAATCTTGATAGTGGCCCGTCGAGGCGCACTCATGACAAGTAACTTGACAAGGAACAAGTAACCTGGCATGACGTGATAATCTTGAACGCTGTTGCGACAGCTACCCTGACTTGCTAAGTAACTTTTGTCTTGACACCGTGGTTGATTTTCTTGATTGTGCTTGTATAAGCTATGTGTCTCGTCTTGCATCATGTCTAGGACAAAAATTTCTGATTTTCCACGGTCAGAGATTTGTACTGAATCTGACTAAGTTAATGACTAGATTGATCAAGTAGTTCATATAGAGAGATGTTTCCAGTTACAGGCGATCCCGTTATTCTGGCCACACCTGAGGGGCTTGTAGCCTGCCGTCGAGCAGGGCACATTTCCATCCCACTGTCATGTAGGGTACTTCATGAAACAAGTTTTATGCACATTGTCATGTGTTGCACTCCAAGCTACCTAAAAATTCTTGATAACTCTTAAATGAACCTTGCCTGGATAACCTGGATAGCTGCAGGTATTGTGACTGCCGAAACATCTCATTGCATCTTTCTAGTAACTAGGCTTGTGATAACCCTAGTTAGTTAAAGTATTAAGCCGTACTCTTTGTTTGGCCGTAAACGATAGATGTAGTCTAGTCTAGTCTTGTCTAATCGATGCCAGTCTATGATTACTTCAGCACTGTTTGCAAAAACAAAAGTCTTTTATTTCACAAACTTTAAAGAATAGTACAAGAGTACAATGAATTCTGGGAAAGTATAACTATAGGAATCCGATCTGAAGACGATCGCTTTATCCCTTGGACGATATGAACTTTGAAGACGATAGCCTTTGAAGAATGTAGCAGCACTTGGACAAGAACTCCTGATCTCTGATGATAATATGATCTGATTAATGAAGGACTTGAAACTCTATTTATAGAGTTCTAGAAATAACTATTTTGTAGTTATTCTGGATTATGCATGATGAACTGTACTGTCGACAGACTGCGCAGACTGCAAACTGCGCTGGCCTATTGGGCAGTTGCTCGATCGTGGGCTAACTGTATTCAGACGCGTGGCATTGTTTGATTGAAATATGCTTGGTCATGTACAGGCGGTTGCCACATGACGAGCAATTGATGGCATGTAAGCCACGTAATACATGTCAGTTATTTGATGAATTGCGCTAATCGAATAGCGCTAGCTTCAGACTGCACTTCCTTCTAGTCAATGGATAGCGCTAGGATTCAGACTTGGTCAAACTGCGCTGAGGTTGGACTGGAAAACTACGTTGAGGTTGTACAGCTGTTCTTGAGCGCTGTGCTGCACAAGAAACGAACAGACTCCTCATTTTTTAGGCTGTCAGAAGATCTGATCTTTGTCAGAAAATGATGGCGTTGCCACGTCAGCGTAGCGCGCTCTGGTAGTAGCGCAGTTCAGTTCGCATATTTGATTTGTAGCACAATCTGTTTCCTGTGCAGTCCATTTGAAGGGTGTGCAGTTAAGAATTCTCTACCTATTTGATAGATGCAACTTAATTTTTAGGACATACAAGACCCCCTTGAAAGTTTTCGAAATTTGAAAATATTCAAAGTTTCGAAATACTTTGAATTTCGAATTTAAAATCAAGTTGCGTTGTGGTTGCGCGTTTGGAGGAATTAGCTCCGACTTCCTCAGCGCAATCGGAGGTGGCTGTTATACTTCTGAAAAACTATAAATAGTTTCATTTCTCATTCTTTCAACCTTTACTTGCTTTCGAATTCTCAAGAGACAGAACTCCACCCCTACTCCGACTTCTTCTTCTTCATCTCGTCGACGACAGCAATGGTGCCCAAGCGATCGGCCACTGAGAAGGAAAAGGCCTCCGTCGAACCCTCGACTCGTGTTGCACCACGAATCTCTCGTCACGAGACGGGTCATCCAGCGCTTCAAGGTGAATGACGAACCATGATCGAAACCCTTTTTAGGGTTTTTGATGTTTTTAGACCCTCATACCTCTCTCTTTTTAGAGATTGATGGTATTTGTACCACCCTGTTTAGGGTTTCGACTGCATGTACAACAGTTTTCATTTTTATGAAAACTGTATTCTTACGTAATCGGTTGGAAAGCGCTGACAAAATGTTCGACACAAACCATCGATTTGCGCAAGTCGGTTGTGCCAGTGCAACCTGATGTTTTGTGCAAATATGTTAGCGCAACCTGACGTCTTGCGCGCATTGGCTGTGCTGGCGCAATCTGATACCTTGCGCATGTTGACTGTGCTAGCGGAATCTGATAGCTTGTTTCATACAGCACAATTTTGATGAACTTTTGAAGAAACTTTTTTGATTTTGCATATACTGATCTTTGTCTCTTTATTGATGCAGTTAACCTCAGGAAAGATCCCAACTATGAGGTTCTTGCAGGATCTCTGTCGGAATCAGACTACAAGGAAGATCTTTCTCATGTGTCCTTTCCTCAATATGCCTTACCGTCTTCTCGGCAAGCTGTCCTGATTGCGTAAGACAATAAAACTTTACTGTGTCTGATGAACGGGCAGCCTTTTCAAACTGCGGATACTGTCACCTATAAAAAACCTCTGTTCTTGTTTGGTGAGGCTTTTGACAAGAATTCTCAGCCGAGGCCTCGCATGGAACAGAGAATTTTCTAGAGGGGCGAGAAGACGATACTTCTGCCAGAGATCTCCAGATGCCTTCCTTTGTCCCGATATGCTTTTGTGGGCTATCCTAGAAAAATGGAATAGGACATAACTCCACTGCAGCAAGCCCGAGCAGAAAATATCTGTGTTAAGAAGGGACCAGACCATAAAGATGTGTTCTACAGTTCTTCTGAGCGACATAGCTCCTTACTCAGAGGACTAAAATCCGGTTACATCCCGCCGGAAGATTCTTCCCTGCTGCTACCAGTGAGAACTCCAGTATTCGTAAATGAGTTTGCGAAGGTGGAAGGGAGGTATCCGGACCAAGATCTGCGGTTGACAGGTCTTGTGAACCCGGATAATAAGAAATGGATCTGTGTGGCCAATTGGATATTGGTCCAATTTGAAGCTCGGCTCAAGGAGATTGATCTGTACCAAGCAGTGTACGCCACTGTTTACGGCTTCCCTCCTAATCCATATCTATTCCTAGCGTTGGCGGAGAGATACAATTATAGGACTGGTACTTTTATGACGCCATGTGGAGAAATTGGATTAGCTTTGTATGAGATGAAGTACATCTCTCATCTGCCAATGGAGAATATCCCCTATGAAGAGTTTGTCCCAACAAATGATGAATTGGACAGACTGCGCCAGGAGAATGCCGATATGGTAGCTGTCTTTGAAGAGCTACTATGCCATTACAAGATCTGTTCTCTATATTATAAGAGTGGCACAGCCGGCACCTGCTATTCCAGCAAATAGTTGCCGTACCTTTTTCTCAACCATATTATTGAAAAGAAGACCAAAGATCATGAGAACTGCAATCCCAACTTCTTCAGACCACTTAGCAATAACGAAGTGGTAGAGTTGATGGAGACGCACAATGATATGGATATCAAAATTGAGGATGATCTTCAATATCCTCCTTTCAAGGAAGGGGACATCATTGAAAGTTATATGAGGATGGGCTACAGGCCCATGTCGAAGGAAGCCCAGCTGGCAGGTTTCCTCACTTACTGGCTTCGACGATATGTCATTCCTGGGGCCAGTACAGTTGACCGCTGTTTGCCATAAAATATAAAAGAGCAGAACAATTATCGGAGGACTGGACTTTTACTTCACGTTACAAACTCGCTTGTACAAAGAAAGCCTAGGGACGAAAGCCTAGGTACAGTAATCTAAGTACAATTGTTTATTTTAGATTCTGGGGGGTGACGGTAGAGGCTCGGGAAAGCGACGGCAGCTCTGCCTTACTCCTTGGACGATCGGTATGCAGCCTTGGCTCCAGAAGATTGCTCAGTGTTGAGGAAATGCTCTCTTTGCTCTCTCTCTGCTCTTCTCTCCAAGTACTCTGGTGCTCTCTCTGATCTCGAAAAGTGCTCCTTTCTGTATGTGTATGCGCCTCTCTCTGTGTGCGTATATCTCCCTGTGTATGCCTCTCTCGTAAGGGAATGACACCCTGCTATTTACAGGAATGGAGGGACCTCATTAGGGTTCACAATGATTACCCTCAAAGTGGCGGCGGCCTGTTGATCAATCAATCTGGGCCATTAATCTTGGGCGTGATAAATCTGGGCCATTTAGTGTAGATTACACCAAATCCTATCAGTAATTAATGCTGATTGGAATAAATCTTCGTAGTGATGATTTGATGATGTCTGCGAATCTGAATGAATAAATTTAATTCATTCTTCTGCCACGTGTCCCAGATTATTGGGATTTGACCCAATCTTTGATTGCAGTAAATCTGGGAAATTGATTGGCTTTATGACACGTGTCCTGAGAGCCGCTGAGGAGGGTTGAGCCGCATAAGGATGGAGCCGCATAAGGATTGAGCCGCATAAGACTGGCCACGTGTCGGGTCTGTTTGGGGAGTGGCCCCTCCGAACCTTCGGACTATATGATAATTTGAGCCGCATAATGGGTAATGAGCCGCATGGAGATGATCCTTGCGAGCCGCATGGGGGGGGGTCTTCGTTTGAGCCGCATGAGACTGTTTCTGCCTGAGCCGCATAAGGCCGCTTCATACTGAACCGCATGGGGAGTCTTCGCTCGAACCGCATATGCCGTCTACGTGTCAGGGCCACATGGCATTTTCTGGATTTCGGAAGATTGTGTCAGAGATCTCCTTCACTTCCCTAGGGGTCTGTCATTATGACAGAGTCATAATTACGTCTTTTGTGTCAGGGCTGCCACTTTTTCAGAGTTGTCAGCCGCCAACGTAATTAATACAGCATAGGGCGGAGGGGAGCACTGTTACGCCACGTGTCTTCTGAGCCGCATGGGATGTCTTGGGCCGCATGGCTTCTCGTGCCGCATGAATCTGTGAGCCGCATGGGCTTCCTGAGCCGCATGGAGTTTCATGGCCGCATGGATCTTTCTTTAATATTTTCCATGCTTCTACAAGACCCCCTTCAAAGTTTTTAATTTGCAAAATTGAAATACTTTGAATGAGAAGCATGGTTGTATTCTTCTGGCCGCATATGAAGTCCTGGCCGCATGTATGTTTAAGCCGCATGGAGGGCTTAGCCGCAGGGGACTTTCGGCCACGTCATCATTGCCACATATGGCAATCTTTTGCATTAAATGCTGTTTGATTTGCTGTCAGCTTTAAAGGCCATTTTTTGGTACGGGATCCGAGGAGCTTGGCCTTCATTTTCGGCGGCTCACCTTGATAACCGAAGAGTCGGTCTTCGTGTATGTACGGGGATCGAAACGCTTCACTTTTGTTTATAAATATGGATGAGTACGGTCGGGGGATTTCTTTACTTTTTCCTTTGTTCAACTATTGATGTCTTGCCTTTCTTTTTTCATTTCCCTTCTTCGATCGTCGGTCATGGCCTCCAAATCCTCTAAGGTTGTCTCCGCTGCTGCGAAGGGCAAGAAGGCGGCTTCCTCGTCAGCCGTCGTTCCCGAAGTGCACCCTGATGTCCGTCCTGCCCTTAATGGTATGGGTTGTATTTGGATACTTTGAATCCTAAGAATCCATGGTTCTGTTGCATATTCATGCACAAGCCTTCACCCAAGTTCGGCTATGATAGAGCCGCATATGCTGTATGGGCTGCATGACCCTCTCATATCCGAGCCGCATAGGAGATACCCTATGTTTGAGCCGCATGAGAAAGTTTTGGGCCACATGAAGTCTCCCTTGAACGGAGCCGCATAAGCTTCTAACCGCATATGTTCGATTGATCCGCATACGCTTCTAACAGACTAATCCGTATAGCGCTTTAGTGCCACAAAAGCTTTTCTGCTTAGAACCGCATATATTCGATTGATCCGCATAAGCTATCGAACCAATGTCATATGGAGCTCTCAATTGATTTAGGCCGCATGAGGCTGTGTTGGCTGAACCACATAAGCTCCCTTGGGGCCGTGCCACTTGGAACCCAATTGTAATTGAGCCGCATAAGGCTTCGTTTGATCCGAGCCGCATAGGCTCGTAGGGACTTGAGTTCAGAAATCATCTTTTAATCCTGTTTCGTGTTGTCATTTTTTCAGTGAGCCTCCCAACCAACCCAGCAGGAGAGCTTCTTGTGGGTTCAGCTCAGTTTACTGTGGGCGTGCGGCTCGACGGCTTAATTCGACACATAGTGGACCAGCTTCCCACTAATGAACCTAGGGAGAGGATAGCTGTCATTAACAACCAACCTTTCTACTTTCTCTATTCTATGATGAATTCGGGAAAGCTGGACGGAGAGTATCTGAAACCGGCTTTTCTCTTTGGGGATGCCTTTTCCATAAAGAACTCCCTATTGCTGTATGTTTCAGAGAACTGGGATTTTTCTGTAGACGGAGTGGAGATTCATATCCCCGAGATGGAGCGGCATTATCCCCTCTCGTGGTTTAACATGGTACCGTTGGGCAGGACAATGATGGGCTCCCTGACTCCCACCCGACCGGGAATGTTTGTGGGCAACATCCACTACAACAGGCGTACTGGTTCAGCATGTGCGGGCAAGGATTCAGTTAGTCGGAGTGTGATGGGGCTGCTCCCTGGCACTTTTGTAAACGTGACTGGTCCTAACTTTACTTTCACTCGAGCTGATACTTTTCTGAACCAGCTCGCTCGCAAGGGGTATTATCCTGTGGGCAGGTTGTCGCTGCTGAATTGGATCAACCCCATTCCTACATGGGCCAATCTTACCTCATGGATCCTGAGGAAATATGGGGAATCTCTTCGAGAAATTGACCTCTACTACGCCGTCCAGGGCACCTGTTACGGGTTGCCTATTAACAAATCTTTGTTCATGGCCCTTTTGGAGCTATATAACCGGCGTGCGGGAACTTTCTTCGCGCCCGAGGAAGAGTTGGGACTTGCTCTCCATGAGATGCATGCTGTTTCTAAGCTGCCGTGGGAAGACGAAGCCTTTGAAGTATATACCCCGACGAACGAGGAACTCGATGACCTGGATCGACGATTTCCTGGTTTCGTCGCCGTGTACCGAGAACTGTTGTGCCATCATAGCATCTGCCACCAGATTGCTATCAAGAAAGAAAATAGCTCAGAAGGGAGCGCCCCTCACACCACGGCCTAGGTTGCGTATCTTTTCAAGTTACGTCCCTCCGGCCGAGTTTCGTCTCGAAGTCCTCAAACCCCGGAGGAGGTGAAGGACATGATATTGAAGGTCAAAAGGTCGAGGTCTACCCGTGACAGGTTTGGGAGTCGCACTGATTCTCTCAGTTACTTCCACTACGGTACCCGGGAAATGTCCGATAAAGCGATCTTAGCCGGGTTCTTGATGGTGTGGCTACGCAATTGCGTAGTCTCGGGCGGCACAGGTTCTATGGAAAGGATCAGCCGCCATTTCATTCTCCCTGCTGTAAAATTGGTCTTCAAGGTAAGACTGGCCCTTCTTTCGGCTATGGTGTGTAGCATACACCACGGCCTCCGCGCCTTTTCATCCAAAGTCATTGCTCGTGAGACGATGCTGGACTTTGAACGGATAGAACTACCATACCACTACCTCATGGGGTAGTTATTAATGCACTACCGGTCGTTGATGAGGTCAGGAACCGAAGAAGATGTTACTACTGATGACGCCTTTATTTTTCAATACCGTCATCAGCCTTGGGAACACGATACCATGCCAGCCTGCCGGAGGGCGTTGGCGAGAGTTGACGGGCCCGAGTTCTTTGTCTCTCTTCCTCAATTTACCTCCAGGGAAGTGAGGGGAGTACATGTTGACGGCGTTGATCCTCTCCAACTTTTATCTGAGAAGATGCTTCTTTGGTTGTGCAACATCCGTCCTGCGCACCTGGTGTATCGTTACCGGAATAACGTATACCTGGAGCCTTATCTGCCCAGTAGATTTTCCCGTCAATTTGGGTATAGTCAATTGTTCCTGGATTGTCCTAGCGTTTGCTTAAGCTTTAAGGGCAGTGTACTCGATGGCATCCGGGCTTGGCATTATTATAATGCGGTCCATATCCGGGCTAGCTTCTCAGTCCCCGATGCCAAGACGGCAGGGGATATTTTGTATATAGCGGCCCTTTATCATGTTGCAGCGAGCAAGCCTCCTGTCGATTTTGATATAAATACTAGCTTTATTGCTGGCACTGGTTTGGCTGAGAAGCCAGAGGGATCCAAGAAGAGGAAGAGGGGGGCGAACAGGGTTCCTGTGCCGGACTCAGAGTCCACTAGGTCGGATGAGGAGGATGATGAACAAGACCCCCGATGACTCGTCGCATTCTTTGGACGAGGAAGTTGGGAATCAACCCCCTATTATGCCAGATGAAAGGGCGGTGGGTCAGCCGTCTACTTGGTCTGACGAGGTGGTGGAGGATCAACCATCTGCAGTGCCTGGCCCTTCGCGTAAACGAAGCAGGCGCGTGATTACCGCTGATGAACGAACCCATTCCACAAAGCACGCTGTGGTAAGACGTCGCAGGCTGTTTATTGATGATGTGGACGTTGTTCCTGAGGTGATTTGAGTTTCAACTATCTCCTTTCTCCTTCTTCTATGTTACGGCCTAATCGTTTGTTCCTTTTGCTCTTTATAGGCGTCAGATGAGCTCGCTTCTCAGGACCCGATTGCCGAGGCTGATCCAGTCCTGTCTCATTTGGTCAGCGATATGTGCACTGCTATCATTGCTGATGGGGTTCTTCCGGTTGCGGTCGAAGATTTCCACCTTGCTGGGACTTCAACTCACGGGGATGGGGGTTTTACCGCGCCCGTCCCTGAGACATCTGAACCCTAACAGGATGACACTGTCCTAGCCGGCTCCCTTTCAGGGATGGTCGTGACAGAGAAACCAGTTGAATTCGGATCAGAAGCTGTGGGTGGGGAAACTACGCCGGCTGTGAACGAGCCGCCGCCTCCATGCTCTTCCCCTGGTAATACAAGTCAAACCATAACTCGTGAATAAGCCTATGTACTCCGTCATCGTACTCTTCAGATTACGTCAATTAATGGTTGCTTTGGATGTTCAGGTCCCAACCCATTATTGCCAGTGATGGACGTTGCTGGGGCGGACCCTACCGGAAAGGGTCGGGCGGAACCTCCCTGCATCGAGGGGCCTCCATCTGGGTCAAGCTCGGGGGCCCCGGTAGTAGTGCAGCTGGGACAAGGGACGATACTCCCTGCGCCCTCTTCTGCGAATGTAGTTTCGAGGGTCAACCTTTCCTCCTTGCCGAGCATTCAGGCTCTTCGGGCGGCGGAAGAGGAGCTAGCCGCCATTCAAGCATCTTTTCGCACGGAATTTGCTTTCTTGGTGGCGGGGGCGGTAACTTCTGAAGCTACTCCTTCGGTACTGTCTGCCACCCTCCCTCTGACGCCGTCCTCTACAGAGGTTTTGGATGAAGTCTCCCACGATGTGGTCGACAGTTTCCACCGTCACCTGAAGAGGGGGATCGAGGCAGCGGTGGAAAGGGGGACTCCCTTTACTATGGCCCGTCGATGTGCCGGTGGCCAGATTAATATCCTTAGGACTCTCCCTGGTGGAGGGGAGCTGGCCACGCTTCTGGAGCCTAAATTGTTAGAAGCTGATCGTCTCGTAGCCCAGTTTCGCATGTTACAACAGGCTGATTTACCCGCGGTCATAAATCAAAAGCGCAACTTCCTCGTTACCGCGGTGGAGAAGGTGATGGCTGTCCGTGAATTGCTCAAGCCGGCTATATTGAAGGACCGCCGGGATTTAACTCGGTTGTATGATCAATGGAGCCGTCGAACTGAAGACTGTACGACTCGGGAAGAGGATGCCTCCGGCGGGGTAACCGACACCCAGGAACAGATTCTAGAGCTCCAAAGAAAGCTGGCCTTTCTGGAGTCCGAGCTCGAAGCTGCTCGTGCTGAAAAAGAGATTGCCATTCAGGAGGCTGACAAGTTTAGTAGGGCTTCAGTCAACCTAGAACTTGTCCTGAAGAAGATAGAGAATGACTGGCAGGCGTATATATATTTGAATGACGCAGAGCAATTGTCCCAAGAGGCCGAGCGTCGAGCCAAACGGAGGCTTGAGCGGGGGACTGCATTGGTGAGAAATCGGCTCCTAGAATTGTGTAATGCTGAGCTATAGTCGTCCTTTTCTTCTTGTTTTGTTCCTGTTTTCTTTTTTGAGAGGGACGTGGTCCCGAAATATGTAATGCTTTTTTCTTCCTTCAAATAAAGAGTATTTTCCCTTCTACCCTTCATTTGTATTGCTTGTTGTACTTGTGATATGATAGTGGTGTTCGCCTCGCACGGGGGACTTGTTTGTGGACTCGTCATCCATGGCATACCTTGGTTTTAGGTACGGATAACAAGTTTGGTTAGGATACCTGGAACAGCCATGGCAAAGTGGTCATGTGTGCTCTTGGTATCGGGAAAAAGAATGCCGTAGAGCAGCTGGGCTCCCGGGGCATGATGAGGTGGTGGGCTTGTGCTAAGAAACTTAGCAGAGGGTATTTGTGGGCCTATTATCCTTGGTGTACCCTGGCTTAGGATACGGATAGTAGGGTAAAATAGAACCGACATATTTGCTCAGAGGTTATGAGGACATGGCAAGTATGAGGGTTCTATCGTGGAATTTTCCTGCTCAGAGGTAATGAGGACATGGCAGAGGTGAATTCACGGAGGACATTTGTGGTCAACAGAGGACATTTATGGTCAACAGGGGACATTTGTGGACCTATTATCCTTGTCATACTCCGGTCGTGGGTACAGATAATAGGTTGAAAGGGAATCGACATACTTACTCAGAGGTAATGAGGACATGGCAAGTATGAAGGTTTCTTCTATGGAGCCTTCCCACTCAGAGGTAATGAGGACATGGCAGGAGTGGGCTCAATGAAGAGGGGGGTACATAAAACGACTCAGAGGTAATGAGGACATGGAAGTTCTATGTAGGGGGTGATTTGTTTTTGGCGGAAGTGAAACGACTCAGAGGTAATAAGGACATGGCCGTTTTGGAAATTTGTGGATCGTTTACCCTTTTTTGTGTACTGGAAGTACGGGTATTGGATCATGAGGGAGGATCTCTTCCAGGAAGAAAGTTCAGAGGTACGATTATACATGACTTACTATCTGAAAGAGTGACCGGGATGTGAGTTCAGAGGCACCAGCGGGCACATGACTCAATATTGTGAAAGTGTGAGTTCAGTGGCACCAGCGGGTACATGACTCGGGAATCGGGAGAATGGTGAGTGTGAGTTCAGCGGTACCAGCGGGTACATGGCTCAATGATGTAGAAAATTATGAGGGCGAGTTCAGCGGTACCAGCGGGTACGTGACTCAAAAATCTGGAAAATTATGAGGGTGAGTTCAGCGGTACCAGCGGGTACGTGACTCGAAAACCTGGAAAATTGTCGTCTAGACATAGTATTTCTTCAGGAACTTGCCGTTGACGGGCAACATGAGCAAGTCTCCATTTTGCTTGGCGAGGCGGTAAGCACCGTTGGAGAATACGGCCTCGATGATAAATGAACCTTCCCATTTTGGCTGGAACTTGCCGGCGGTCTTGTGAGTCATGACCATCGGCCTCCGGACTGCCAGAACAAGATCGCCCACTTGAAATGTTCTGACTTTAACCTTCTTGTTGAAGGCTCCAGAGATGCGTGCTTAATATAGTTCGATCCTTTGCTGAGCCAGGAGGCGCTTTTCATCTAAGGCCTCTAACTCTTGTAGCCGGCGTCGGTAGTTATCATCCATCGTTAATTGATAAGTGAGAGCGACGCAGAGTGAGGGTATTTGAGTCTCTAATGGGAGAACTGCCTCACTCCCGTACACCAGGGAGAATGGTGTGTCCCCGGTAGCTGTTCGGATTGTAGTACGGTACGCCCATAAACATTCACCGAGCTTCTCGTTCCAGTCGTGTTTGTTGGAAGAGACAAACTTCTTGAGGAGTTTGATGATTGTTTTGTTGAATGCCTCTGCCAACCCATTTGCTGCTGGATTATATGGTGTCGAAGCAATATTCTGGATACGGTGCTTGTCGCAGAACCGATAAAAAGCGTGGCTTACGAACTGCGGACCATTATCGTGGATGATCCTCCGAGGCAGTCAAAAGCGATAGATAACGTGATGCTTGAGGAAGCTGATCACGTTTGAGGTTTTGACTTTTGTGAGTGGAACAACTTCTGCCCATTTGGAGAAGTAATCCGTGATCGCAAGTATGAAGCGATATCCACGGGAGGAAGGTGGAGTACTTGGATCGATGATGTCCATTCCCCATGCTTCAAATGGCCAAGACGCCACTGTCGGATATAGAAATTCGGATGGCTGGTGAATGAAGTCCACGTGGACTTGGCAGGCTTTGCACCTTCTTGCGTAGTCTATCGCATCCGCTACCATCGTGGGCCAGTAGTAGCCCATTCGGCGAAGACGGTCTTGTAATTTAGGACAAGGCTGATGGGCCCCGCAGACACCGTCATGCGCTTCTCGTACGGCTTCTTTGGCTTCTGCGTTTGACAGACACCGAAGCAATAATCTATCGTAGGATCGCCGATACAGCATTTTCGTCTCTGTATCATAGAAGAATCTGAGGGAATGCCGTCTGATGGAAGTGGCTTCCTTTGGGTTCTCGGGCAGGATATCATAGACGACGAAGTCGATGAATGGTTGTCTCCAATCTGGGACATCATCAATCGTCTGAGCGGAATAACTCACCACGAATTGAACGTTGTTCTTGGGGCAGACCAGTTCGTGGCCTACTACATCTACCGATTGATGAGTATGATTTGGCACTGCTAGGGAAGCGGCCAGACCTGCTAAGGCATCGGCTTCAATATTTCGGAGTCTGGAGACGTGTTCGATGAAGAACTCCTCGATCGACGAGATAATGTTGATTGCTATTTGGTGATAGGGGATCATGTCTTCGTGGCGAACTTCGTATGAGCCCCGAATTTGATTGACGATTAACTGAGAATCGCCGTATGCTTCAAGATATTCTACCCCCAGCTCCCTTACAAGTTGGAGGCCAATGACTAGAGCGTTGTACTCGGCCACATTGTTAGAGTAGGGTTCTGTGAGAGAGTAAGCATGGTTGATCACCAATCCGGTGGAAGAAACCAGTACCACCCCAACTCCGACGACGATGTTGCCCTTAGGTCCAGTTCTCGAAGCGCCGTCGAAGAACATTTGCTATATATCATCGTGAGAGGTTGCATGCGAGTCGGCGATCTCATCTGGGATCTCTTCATATATTCTGGATGACTCCGAACCCGGGTGGGCTGCCAAAAAGTATGCCAGGGCTTGACCCTTGACTGCCTTTTGTGGGACGAAGATCATATGATAGGGGGATAGCAATATTGCCCATGTAGCGAGACGAGAGCTGAGTGCCCCTGGTTTAGTCATGAGGACCCTGAGAGGGTTAACTCGTGAGATCACATGTATCATTTGTCCGGTGACATAGTGCCGTGTCTTCTGAATGGCGAACACTAGGGCAAGGCATTCCTTCTCCACAGCGGTGTATCGGTGCTCTGGCCCAATCATCATTCGGCTGAGGTAATATATGGCTTGTTCATGGCCTGCATCGTTGTTTTGTGCTAGCAGAGCTCCGAGGGAGTGCTCCATTGCTCGTACATAGAGCAGGAATGGTTTTCCAGCAACCGGGGCCACCAGGACTGGAGGGTTCGACAAATATTCTTTGATGCTGTCGAAGGCCCGCTGGCATTCTTCGTCCCATACAAACGAGATGCCTTTCTTCATGAGGTGTGTGAATGGCCGACATCGCCCGGAGAGGTTAGAAATGAACCTCCTGATGTACGCTAGCCTTCCTTGAAGGCCTCTGAGTTCGCGGAGATTTCTCGGGAGACCCATCTCCATAATTGCCTTTATCTTCTCAGGGTCTACATGGATACCCTGGGCGGTGATGATGAAACCCAAGAACTTCCCGCTGGATACACCCAGGAAGGACTTCGTAGGATTCATTTTTAAATCGTGCGCTCGCATCAGGTCGAATACCGTCCTTAGATCCTGCAGATGGTCTCCCTTACAGCGACTCTTGACGGCGATGTCATCAACATAGCACTCCACCGTCTTGCATAAGTGGTCTCTGAAGATGGTACTCATGGCTCTTTGATATGTGGCATCGATATTCTTCAAACCGAAAGGCATGACTGTGTAACAGTATGTGCCAATCGGTGTTCGGAAAGATGTATGTTTTTCGTCGTCAGGAGACATCTTGATTTGGTTATACCCCGAGAAGCCATCCATGAATGACATACATTCAAAGCCGCAGGTATTGTCAATCTTGATGTCCGTGATAGGGAGGAATAATTCATCTTTGGGGCATGCTTCGTTCAGATTTCGGAAGTCGATGCAGATTCGTATCTTCCTATTCTTTTTGAGGACGGGTACTATGTTGGCGACCCAATCCGGATGTTGTTCCTCACGAATGAAGCCGCTGGCTATCAGTTTGTTGACTTCGGTTTCGATCGCATCCATGATGCCTGGACGGAAGCGTCGCTGTTCTTGTTTGACTGGCTTTGCGTTTGGCCGAATGTTGAGCTTGTGAAGAGCAATATCGGGATTTAACCCCGGCATGTCTTCATAGCTCCATGCGAATACATCAATGTATTCTTTGACAAGTTCCAACAGTGATTCTCGCTCTTCGTCTGTTAAGCTTTTACTGACGAAGATTGGTTTTGGAGAAGATTCGCTGCCGAGGTCGACCTGTATAACCTCATCTTCAGTAGGAGGTTCCCTCAGTTCGAACCGCTTTTCCCATTACGCATCCAACTGCTGGGCCTACGGCTCTAGCTCGAGGATTTCGGGGATGTCTTCGTCTTCTTCATAAGCGTCGGCGAATGCCATGTTGACTGACAAGACTTGTCTGAATACATCTCCGATGCTGGTATCAGAGTCAGAAGTTGGTGACCCGGTCGAACGGGAATGCCAGTCACATTCTTCATATAAACTTTCAGGGGTCGTCGTGGGTGTTACATACCCTAATCCATATCGAGTCTTGCTATAGTAGTCCCGTGGTCTGCCTGCCGGGACTGGTAGCTTCAAAGGTAATCGTCGTCCAGTACCATAGTTCAAGCCTGGCGTAGTCTTCAGATCATACCCCTGTTTTTGCATGAGATATTTAGATTGGGGGCTATAAAGATACAGAGGCAGTCTCTCGGAATCTGATCCAAGGTCGACTTCTTCTATGGTGAAGAGATGAGGGTCATCCTTCCGGCCGAAGATGATTGGGTGGTCTCTTTCCTCGATTATGCGGTAAGCGTCTTCTACTGGAGTAAGCTGGATTGCGGTGTGCACATTTGTCACCTATGTGTAGAGGTGAGTGCCTATACCGTGTTCCATAGCATACATCGTACAGAGCTTATTAAGCTCGAGGTAGTTCAAAGATAGCCCTTTATTGATGAAGTAAGGTATCTTTTCTAGGGGGATTACATCATCTGTGGAGGGAACATCAGTGTGGGTAGTCACATACTTGGCTAGCTCCGGTTCCTCTTCAGCTACCCCCTGTATAAACGAAGACTGAGAGGACGACCTGGGCAGCTTAATTGTCAGCGGTTCAGCTGGTGGAGCAGAGCGTGGAGTTATTGGCAAACTAGCGACCCCCAGCTTGGCACTCGATGCTGGACGGGGCGTGGTTGGTTCGCTAGAAGTTCCAGGCCTTGCATCGGGGTGACGACCCTTCTTGGGAAGGCATATCGTCATTGGCTTGTCGGAGGGATTGAGCTTCTCCGTTTGAGGCTGGCCGGCTCTCGGCAGCCTAATTGTCAGTGGCTCCGTTGTGGGTCTTGGCACTGGGCCAGACCTTGGCAGCCGGATTATCATCTGCTCTTCTTGTGCCGAGAGGCTGATTGCGTCCTTACGCAAAGTGGCGGTAAGGGGTGCAGACTTGCCAGGTTTGCGAGCTTGGAGGTGGATCGTCAGAGGCTCTTCTGATCCTGTGGTTGTCTCGGTGCTAGCTTGTACATCTCCTTCACTAAGATGCTTCTTTGACTTTTCGTACAGGCAGGAGTCTGAGTAGTAGGATTCGACCCCTTTGAAGGGATCGATATCAGCAAATTCCGTCCTCACGAAGCCGTGTTTGTCGACATATTTGAAGCATTGGTGCAGCATGGAAGGCACGATCATATAATCGTGTATCCATGGACGCCCCAAGAGGATGTTGTAAGAAGTGTCTGCATCTATGACGTAGCAGGTGACTTCGGATTGGAGGTCGCCAATTTGACACTTCAGACGAATCTTTCCAATTGGATAGCTCCTGTCCGAATTGAAACCGCTGAGGGCGGTGCTTGTAGGCGTCAGGCGATGCATTGGGATGCGGAGATGATGTAGCAGACCCTTCGGGATAATGCTTATGGAAGAGCTAGGATCAATGTGCATTCGATCTACCTTTACGTCGCCGATGTATCCAGTGTAGTATAGCGGGCGATCGTACAGGTTGGTTTTGATGAGCATGTCTTGCGAAGTGAAGACGATGTTGGGTATTGCTTCCGTACAGGCGCTGTCTTGGAGATCTGCAGGCGGGTTCTCTCCCGTGAGGTTGACCTGAGCCAGGTACGCGTCGGCATTTTAGAGTGCATCGCTCAAAGCCGCACGAACATCCTTGGAGAGTCTCAGAAGCTCGTATAATGACAACTTGGCCGGTGTGTTGGCCAAATGTGCCAAGTTGTCGAAGTTGTAGGGCTTCTCCTGCCCTTGTGATGCCTATTTTCGGAGGGGTTTGTCAAAGCGAGTCTCCCTCGCCCTAGGCTTGTCGATCATCGGAGGCTGAGCCGGTCCCGGAGCATCAGTCGTAGTGGGTTAATGATCTTCAGCTGGATTGTCAGCCACAGGTTGGGATTACGTCCCAGACCGTGTGACGACGGCTGTAGCTTCTTCGATGTCTACCGAGATTGTGCGACAGGACCTGACTTTTCTACTATTCTTCTTGCCGATGGAGGATGGTGTGGGCTGAGTCACTTCTGATACCAAGTCTGGATGGACCCACATGACCTCCCCTCGTGATGTGGTGAGGGGCACTAGACCAGCAGTCTGATCTCGGGGAGGTAGAAGATTAGCAATCTCCATTGTTGCCAGAGGGATGGGGACCACCCCGTCTTGAGTTTCCGTCGGAGGGAAGCTGCCGAATTGTACTGACACCATGTTGGCTGCCACTGTTGCCTCTTCGAAATCGATAGCCAGAGCATTCGAATTGATGAGGTTTTGGATGTACCGTTTTAGCTGGTAGCAGTCGTATGTAGTATGGTGGACGTAGCGGTGATAATGGCAGTACTTTGGGTTCTCCATCTCTACCGGTCGCGATTCCCGTCTTGGTGGAGGAAGCTGAATTCTGTCTCCTTGTATGAGCATGTCCAAGATGGGCTTGACGTGACCGTCTTCGAAGGAGTAAGTGATTTGCAGCCATTGTTTGTCTGCTGGCTTTGGCTCAGGTTTCTGTGCTGTATCGGCCATCATAGCCTGCTTTCCCCTGCTGTCCCGATTGTTGGAGGGGCTACCCCTATTGTCATTGTCGTTGTTGGGACGCTTGCCCTTGTTCTCTTCGTCCGAGATGTGCAATCCCAGTTGGCGAGCCTTCTTCAATCGTTCTTCGGCGCTTGTGGCGCTGATGATGAATGTCTTCCAGTCCTTGAATTGACTTTCGCCCATCCAGAGACTGATTGTTGGAAGCAGTCTCTTTTGGCAAATTTCAATCAAGGAGGAATCCGGGTTTCCAGACGGCAACTTCATTGTGGTTTGGCGAAACCGCTCGATATAGTTTCTTGTCAGCTCTTTCTTCCCTTGGACGACGTCCATGAGGGTGGACATGGTGATGTCCTGCCCTACTTCGTAGAATCTCTCCAAGAACATACGCTTGAAGCCGGCGAAGGAGTGGATGTAGTTGTCCGGCAGATTGCGGTACCAGTCGAAGGCGACCCCTTCCAATGCCCCGATGAATAATCGTATGAAAATGGCATCGTCATCGGGCAGATGGTCGGTGGTGACCTCGAAGTAAGTGATGTACCGACTTGTTGAGGTCTTGCCATCATAAGGATTGATATTGAACGGCTTATATCTTGGTGGAAATGGAACATCCCTCCATGCAGCAGGGTATGGTTGCCGTATTCTGAGGTCTTGAGAGTTTTCTCGAGCGTGGAACATGGTTCGGAGCTCTTGGACCTCTCTTCTTGCTTCGCGGGCCTCATCTACAGCGGTGGGGGCCGTTGTTTCAGGAGGATTATTATCCGGGTTCGGTGCCGCTGAGTTCAAGTCCGCATTAACCGCGGGACCCACACTTGTTTGGCCAGGCGTCCCTCCTTGGAGATTTGGAAGGGCCACTTTGATCTCGTCTACAGACTTAACCAAGGCATGTAGTATGGCTTCTAGAGTGTCAATGCGTTGGCGATCACTGGAACCACCTTGGTTGCTGTCTGTCATGAATACCGTCTTCACATGAGGAGAGATAGACGGAGCGGTGGAGGAAGCGCCCTCCGAATCGTATCCTTGTAGTGAGAAGTCATCGGGGTATGTAGGTATGTTCTTTTCTGGTTCAGACTCGGAAGGAATAGTACCCCCAGTCTCCGATTTTGCCTCGTCTTGGGAGTTGTGGACGTCCTCGGGGACGTCGAGGTTTGCTGCATCCGATGGGAGAGTTGTCTCCCCCGGCTCGTCTTCTTGGAACATCGGATTGCTGTGGAGGCTCGAAGGGGTGCTACCCCCAGCCCTAGCAACCCCCTGCATTGTGGACGATGAATCTCCTACTGTAGCAGATTTCGTCTTAGAGCGAGTACCTTAGAAAACTTCGGTGGTGGGCACCCGCTTAGACGATAGTCTTTTAGTCGTCGTGGTTGAGATCTTCGGGCTGGGAATATTTGTCTTCTTCCCCCTTCCATCAGCGGGGACTTTTCGAGCAGAGTTGCAGGAGACGACGGGTAGTGCCTCGTCTTCTGAAGAGGGTTGTTGCAGTCTTTGAAAGACAGACTGCCGGTCTTCTCGTATCGTCGCGCTGTTGTAGCAGCAGTTGACGATGACTTGGACGCAGTGACGTCCGTGGGATGACTCTTTGCACCCCGATGCATCTTCTCTTTCCTTGCGTTTGTGGAGGATGGCCTCACGCAAGTCAGATGGGTCAGGACCAACCATGTTTGCTCCCGGGATTTTGGGAGACTTTTGCGAACCTCTCTGTCCGTCTGCCGCCGGAGGCTGGACTCGAGTGGTTCTGTACAACTTCCCATCCGAGGCCCGCGTTACAGTATACGGAACGCCCGGATGGTCAGAGGTCAGATCAGCGGACCGAACTCGCCAGGTTCGCGCTGCTTTAGACTTCTTGGCTCTAGTGCGTAAGGGCACATAGTAGGAAGAGTCTAAGTGATACTGGAGAGAGTCAGACACATCTTCTTGGGAGTACAAGAGATCAGGACCGAACGAGAGGCGGTCGAAGACAGAGCCTCGTGGAGTAGGCATCATGCGGCTCTCATCGTTGGTCCGTATGCGGCTGGAAGACGTAGCCGTATAGGCTTTCTTCATACGGCTGGGAGTCTCAGCCGCATGAGTCTTCTTTATGCGGCTGGATGATCTGGCCGCATGGATTTTCTTCTTGCGGCTGGTAGATCCACCCGCATGAGCCTCCTGCATGTGGTTGACAGATTTGGCCACAGGAGTGCTCGGCTTCTTCTTGGGGTGCATAGAGTTGCTCTTTGTCCCTGCAAGTCCAGCATCGTAGTGCTTTCCTCTGCCGGACTTGGGGACAGCAGAGTTCTCTACGGCTCAAAGTGGAGCCGTATGAGAATCGCCCTCGCTGTCTTGGGTAGCAGAGAGTACCCCGTCCAGAGCTTGTGGAGGAGCAAACGATTTTGGCCTCCACTCGCATCGAGCTTTCTTTGTGCGGGTTCGCTTCTGGATCGGGCCAGCACTTCCTTCAGAGAGCATCTCTTCAAATGCTTGTTGGTCGAAACGGACGACCATCTTCTGTTGTATGGAGCCAAGCTTGGCTGCATCCGACTGCGTCACCAACTCCTCAGCCGTAGAGAAGTTTGTCTCCAGTAGAGTCGCCATCGTGTTTGCCATAAAATATAAAAGAGCAGAACAATTATCGGAGGACTGGACTTTTACTTCACGTTACAAACTCGCTTGTACAAAGAAAGCCTAGGGACGAAAGTCTAGGTACAGCAATCTAAGTACAATTATTTATTTTAGATTCTGGGGGGTGACGGTAGAGGCTCGGAAAAGCGACGGCAGCTCTGCCTTACTCCTTGGACGATCGGTATGCAGCCTTGGCTCCAGAAGATTGCTCAGCGTTGAGGAAATGCTCTCTTTGCCCTCTCTCTGCTCTTCTCTCCAAGTACTCTGGTGCTCTCTCTGATCTCGAAAAGTGCTCCTTTCTGTATGTGTATGCGCCTCTCTCTGTGTGAGTATATCTCTCTGTGTATGCCTCTCTCGCAAGGGAATGGCACCCTGCTATTTATAGGAATGGAGGGACCTCATTAGGGTTCACAATGATTACCTTCAAAGTGGCGGCGGCCTGTTGATCAATCAATCTGGGCCATTAATCTTGGGCGTGATAAATCTGGGCCATTTAGTGTAGATTGCACCAAATCCTATCAGTAATTAATGCTGATTGGAATAAATCTCCGTAGTGATGATTTGATGATGTCTGCGAATCTGAATGAATAAATTTAATTCATTCTCCTGCCACGTGTCCCAGATTATTGGGATTTGACCCAATTTTTGATTGCTATAAATCTGGGAAATTGATTGGCTTTATGACACGTGTCCTGAGAGCCGCTGAGGAGGGTTGAGCGGCATAAGGATGGAGCCGTATAAGGATTGAGCCGTATAAGACTGGCCACGTGTCGGGTCTGCTTGGGGAGTGCCCCCCCGAACCTTTGGACTATATGATAATTTGAGCCGCATAATGGGTAATGAGCCGCATGGAGATGATCCTTGCGAGCCGCATGGGGGGGTCTTCGTTTGAGCCGCATGAGACTGTTTCTGTCTGAGCCGCATAAGGCCGCTTCATACTGAACCGCATGGGGAGTCTTCACTCGAGCCGCATATGCCGTCCACGTGTCAGGGCCATGTGGCATTTTCTGAATTTTGGGAGATTGTGTCAGAGATCTCCTTCACTTCCCTACGGGTCTGTCATTATGACATAGTCATAATTACGTCTTTTGTGTCAGGGCTGCCACTTTTTCAGAGTTGTCAGCCGCCAACGTAATTAATACAGCATAAGGCGGAGGGGAGCACTGTTACGCCACGTGTCTTCTGAGCCGCATGGGATGTCTTGGGCCGCATGTCTTCTCGTGCCGCATGAATCTGTGAGCCGCATGGGCTTCCTGAGCCGCATGGAGTTTCCTGGCCGCATGGATCTTTCTTTAATATTTTCCATGCTTCTACAACCGCTTCCATCACGGTGTACTGTTCGCTGCTGTTCGTCTAGTTTTCGGTTACCGGATGGATTTGCTGTCAGCAATGACATGCATGATGAACGCCGGCCTCCGCCTCTTCGTTGATTCGAGGAAAAGGTGAGAAGGGACACTTTCCTCGGCTGGAACTGCCATATACATACCTGTTTGGATGGCTGCTTCTACCCCACCCTTCCTTAATGAATCCTAACATGGCGGCAGTGGACGGCAGCTTTTTAAGAAGATTCTCTGGATGTAAGTGGATCTATACCACTTTGAGAAACTGCCGGCGAACTCTGAATCTCAGCAAGAGATGGAACTTTTACTGCGTTCCTCCTCCAGTTGGTTATGAGCATATGTCAACAAACCTCGTCGACTCTATGAGGATGCAGCCTTTGGGCCATACAGCTTTCGACTGGCTGAGGACAATTTGGCCATCACACCTGGTGTACCGGTTCGAAGATGAATGTTACCTTGAGCTTTATCTGCCAAGCCGCTTTGCACGCCAATTCGACTATGACCAATTTCATGTGGGCAACGCCATAATGTGCCTACAGGGAAAAGGTTATTTGATTGATGGAGCCCAGGCTTGGGCCTACTACAACGCCCGTGACACCAGGACGACGTTTTCGATGCCTACAAAGAATGATCGTGGCCCACGCATGCTGTACACTTATTCCATCTTCTATACGTCAGCAAATACGTTTGCTGAGAATTTTAATTTGTCAGACAGCTTTGCGACAATAACCCGTTTTAGAAAAGGAGCACCTGTTTTAGTGCTTCCTGGTAATGATGAAGAGCACGAGCCAGCTGATGCACCTCTAGAAGCTTCGAGGGAAGCCAACTTCCCTGAAGAAGTCTAAGAACCGCTGCGTGTCTCTTTGAAAGTTGTAAGATCTTCGATCAAGGAGAAGAAGAGGAAGGCAGAAGAAATATCTTCTCCTGTCTCAAAGTAGAAGACCGCCGTAGACTCTTCAGAAAGAGTCACTACTCGCTCGCAGTCTCGATAACAGGCCGAGTCGGTTCATAGAGAAGAGGCAACAACCCCTACTTCCGTTCAAAGAAAAACACACGCAGCAGATGTAGAGATTCCAGAAGAACCTCTACGCAGGACGAAATTAGCTTTCAGAAAGAAAGTAACCACTCTCCCAAGATCTGTCCATACATCGGCGCTGATAAGTGTTGTTGCCGGGGTTATGATGCCTTATCCTACACTTACTCCTGAGCCCAGGCAAGAAGCTTCTAGTACAGAGAACAGGGACAAGATTGCAGAGACAAGAGAGGAGACCGCAGAGACAAAGGATGGGGCTGCAGAAGCAAGAGAAGCAACTGCAACTCCAACCCCAATCAATGAGTCGGGATCATCTGTCGAAGTAGTACGATCTCCTACGCTTACAACCAAAACTGCCCCCCTTCCAGCTATACCAAGATCACGTCGGGCTGAAGAAGATCGACTGATGATCGAGGCCCTAGAAGACTGTGACTTCGGCTTTCATGATGACATAGATCCAGTCGACGCAAGTGATAGCAAAAAAGCACGAGAAGAGGGTGCAGATGATGAAGAAACATCTGCAGAGGATGACAATCTGAATCTGGAAGAGGATGTCGATGCCCATACATCCCAAGAGAAGAACACTGTTAATGAAATAGCACCGGAGGAAGCTACTGTTACCAATCAAAGAGGTATTGACTGATATTGATAATCCTCTTTTATAGATCAAATGACTAACATCTTAACTTTCATTTATGCAAAAATTAAACCTTCTCCAATTTCTCCGGTATGCACTGATATAGCGCAGGCAAAGGCGATAGCCAGCAGCAGCAGTCACTTATCAGGCGGCTCTGAAGCGGGAAGCAGTCAGGCAGTGATGTCTGAAGCTACTTCTGCGAGGCTGCAGCCTATTTCAACAGATGACAATCTTGTCACTAAACCCAACATTGGTAAGCTTGCCTTCATTTTGGTCCCTTTTAACAGTTTTCAGTGACAGCAAACTAATGATGTTTATTTGATCCCGCAGAAGAACATCTGGGAGGAACAACCAGCTCCACTATGGCTCCTTTTTCCAAAGAGATTTCAGCCCATGTTCAAGAAGCCGAACTTCCGCCTTTACAGGCATCTGCTGCTTCAACTTTTATAGGAGTAGCTGCTACATCCAGTGCAGCGGCTACCAACAGATTTATAGTTGGTTCCTTCACCAACCTCTTCTTCACTTCATTAGACCCTTAGTAGAAAGTGTAATAGAGAAAGAGAATGTTGGTTTCATCACTGTCAGAAGTCCAACTTCTTATTTGATCGGCGGCATCCGCAGTCAGGATGATGAAGCTCAAGCTGCCTATCTTGAACACGTAATGGATGAGCTGGAGGAATCAATTAAGATTTACAAAGATCTTAATTGTGGGGAGGTAGAGCCCCTGGTGAATGCTAAATTTGAAAGGATGACTCGAGAAGCTGAGGTCACAAAAGCTGCTTTTAAGACTTTCTTGGACACTTTTGCCACAAAGTCTTCAGAGTATGATTCCCAGATGGAGATAGTAGCGTCTGCTGCTGGAGAGAAAGAAAAGAAGGTTGCTGAACTGAAGGCAGAGTTTGCTCGACTTCAAGAAGAGTTGAGGGTCGTTCAACTTGCTCTTGAGTAAGAGACTACACAGCATCAAGCTGCAGTTCAGCAACTAGACATTCTGACCCATGAAAAGAATGAGTTTGTCAAGTCTCATCAAGATGAAATCGCTCGCCGACTAGTGACCATGCCGACATTTGACGATAAATCTGGAATGGAGGAAGCTAGAAAGCGGGTGCTGGATTCTCGTGAAGAACGAGTTCAAACTTTGAAGCAGCAGATAGCTAGTCTGATGACCCCACCGATTGAGTAAAAGAAAATCTTTTGTACTTTCTCCTTTGTGATATGTATTTTTGTAATGCCTTTTATTTTGATCAATGAAAAGATATTATTTTGTGGCTCTATTATTTATTGCATATTCTATTACGGATATAAATAATAGCGATAGAAAATATATTCAGAGGTTCAGGACATGATATATTTCTTGATTTAAAAAATAATTATATTTATTTTATCTGCTCAGAGGTAATGTGGACATGGCAGAACATAATTTTCTTTTTTGAATATTATTATTTCGGTAGACAACTTAATCAGAGGTAATAAAGACGTGACAAGTTGTTGATATGGTTGAACGGATGAGTCGTCAGGATGTATGAACCAAATGAATCGTCAGGATGAACGAATGAACCGTTGTATGAATGGGATGAACGGATGAACCATCGGGTGAATGGAATGAACGGATGAACCGTCGGATGAATGGAATGAACGGATGAACTGTCAGATGAATAAAATGAACGGATGAACCATCGGATGAATAGAATGAACGGGTGAACCGTCGGATGGATAGAATGAACGGGTGAACCGTCAGGTGAATCGAGTGAACGGGTGAACCGTCAGGTGAATGGAATGAACGGGTGAACCGTCAGGTAAATGGAATGAACGAGTGAACCGTCGGATGACGAATACGTCGCTTTGATTCGCGTAATCGACTGTTTCAAGAATCTCTGCCTATAAATAGAACAGAAATTTTAGATGGAATGATCAGTTTCAATTGTAACACAAAATATCGTCTGGAGATGCATCCTAGAAGGCTGAGATCATCCCGAAAGTCGAAGAAGTTGTTGCGGAACGTCCAGCCGAACCAAAACCAGCCAAAGCAGATAGAGGCGGGTGAAGGTTCGTCTGCACCCAAGCCACCACGGGATATCTTGGACTTCCTGGTTGAGCCAGGAAAGACTAAAGAGGAAGAGGCCATGAAGATGGACGCTTGTGCGTTTATGGTGAAATCGAGCAAGGATGTCCTCGGCTCTTTTGTCGATTATATTTTTGAAAAGGACGGTAGTGGTCCTCGTCCTGTCTTTAAAAAGGACGAAAGTGATTCTCGTCCTTGATATCATGTAACATCGTTTATGATGAAATAAAATCAAACTTTATTTATGAACTATCTGATCATATTTACAAGAAATTCCTTTTACATTCATACATAGTACTTTTTAAGGAACTTGCCATTGATGGGCATCATCGCCACTCGACCGTCTATGAGCCAATAGTCGCTTCTCGTCGAGCGCCTCCAGTTCTTGAAGTCGAAGAAGATCATTGTTCTCCGTAGTAAGTTTATTGGCGATAGCAATCCTTAGAGATGGAATTTGAAGTTCCAGCAACCGTATACCAGAGAGAAAGGTGTACAGCCTGTGGGGTTACGGACCGTAGTGCGGTAGGCCCATAGACATTGTCCGAGTTTATCACTCCAGTTTCGTTTGTTAGTAGACACAAACTTCTTAAGGAGCTTGATAATAGTCTTGTTGAAGGCTTCAGCCAAGCCATTAGCAGCCGGGTTGTAAGCTGTAGAAGCGACATTATCAATTCGATGATCGTCACAGAACCTGGTGAACTTTTGACTGATGAACTGAGGTCCATTGTCGTGAATGATTCTTCGAGGCACACCAAACCTGTAGATAACGTGGTGTTTGACGAAGTTGATGACGCTGCTGGTTTTGACTTCAGCCAAGGGTATAACTTCGGCCCACTTGGAGAAATAATCAGTTATTGCTAATATAAACCGATGTCCCTTAGAAGAAGGAGGATTGATAGGACCTATGATATCCATGCCCCAAGCTTCAAAAGGCCAGGAAGCAGCAGTCGGATGAAGGAATTCCGACGGTTGATGGATGAAATCTGCATGGATTTGACAGGCTCGACATTTTTTTGCATATTCGATGGCATCAGACACCATAGAGGGCCAATAGTAACCCATTCGTCGGATATGATCTTGCAGTTTAGGGCCGAGTTGATGTGCTCCGCAAACACCATCATGAGCTTCACGCAATACTTGCTTCACTTCATCACCAGCAAGACAGCGCAAGAGTAGGCCGTCATAAGTCCGTCGATAGAGAGTCTTGGTGGTTTGATTGTAGTAGAATCGAAGAGATCATCGACGAATAATCGTAGCCTCTTTAGGATCTTCAGGAAGTATGTCATGAACTACAAAGTCGATGAAAGGAGCTCTCCAATCTTCATTGATAACATTGACTTCGACGAAGTTACTGAACTCAATGTTGCGATTGTTTTCAATGTAGAATAACTCTCTGTTGGAAACAACAACCACTTGTTGTCTTTTGATGGAAATTGCTTAAACTGCTGCGAGATTAGCTAGAGCATCTGCCTCCATGTTACAAGCTCGCCGAACATATTCAATGAAGAAAGCCTTGAATGATGTAGCCATATAAATTGCAGCTTCATGATAGAGCACTAAATCTTGATGGCGAACTTCATAGATTCCTCTAACCTGGTTAACAACCAACTTGGAGTCGCCATAGACTTCAAGATATTCGACTCTCAGCTGTTTTGCTAATTGGAGTACAATGAGTGGAGCATTGTATTCTGTTACGTTGTTGGAGCAGGGTTCATCCAGGGAGTAAGCTCTTTGGATAGATGACCCGTCTGGAGAAACAAGAACAACCCCAACTCCTGCGACAATGATACCATTTGGTCCGATCCTGGATGCACCGTCAAAAAATAGACGCTAAGTAGGAAATTCTTCGGAGGTTATATTTGATTCCAACGTCTCATCTGGAATTTCATCATAGAGTTTGGAGGTCTCTGGTATAGGATGAGCTGCTAAGAAGTCAGCCAGCGCTTGACCCTTGACAGACTTTTGTGGAACATATACCATGTCATATTGGGCTAGCAAAATGGCCCATGTAGCTATCCGAGAATTGAGTGTGCTGGGTTTCTTCATTAGTACTCGAAGAGGATTGACTCGGGAAATGACATGAATGGTTTGTCCAATGATGTAATGTCTTATCTTTTGAACATCAAACATAAGAGCTAAGCATTCTTTCTCGACCGGACTATAACGGTGTTCGGCACCAATCATAGTACGACTGAGATAATAAATGGCTTGTACATGGCCTTCTTTGTTCTTCTGGGCAAGTAAAGCACCCAATGAATGATCCATAGCACGGACATACATTAAAAATAGAATACCAGAGATTGGTGGTACCAAAACTGGTGGGTTCATCAGATACCGCTTTATATCATTGAATGCTTGTTGACATTCTTCGGTCCAAACGAAAGATACACCCTTCTTCATTAGTTGAGTAAACGGTCTGCAGCGTCCAGACAGATTCGAAATGAACCTCCTGATGTAAGCAAGTCGACCTTGGAATCCTCGTAGCTCTTTTAGGTTGCGTGGACGACGCATCTCTTGAATGGCCTTGATCTTCTCGGGATTCACGTGTATACCTTTAGAGGTAATGACGAAGCCGAGAAATTTACCACTAGAGTCACCCAAGAATGACTTGGTGGGATTCATTTTTAACTGATGTTGGCGCATTAGATTGAAGATAGTTCTTAAATCTTGGATGTGATCTTCCTTTAGACGACTCTTGACAGCAATATCGTCCACATAGCATTCGACAGTTTTACGAAGATGATCTCGAAAGATGGTACTCATAGCTCGTTGGTAAGTTGCGCCAGCGTTCTTGAGACCAAATGGCATCACGGTATAGCAGTAGACTCTGCAAGGAGTGCGGAAAGAAGTGTATTTTTCATCTTCAGGATTCATCCGAATCTGATTGTATCCAGAGAATCCATCCATGAAGGATATTCGTTCAAACCCACAAGTATTGTCAATCATGACATCCGTGATAGGGAAAGGAAACTCATCCTTTGGACAAGCCTCATTAAGATCCCAAAAGTCAATACAAACTCGAACTTTGTCAGTTTTTTTCAAGACTGGGACAACGTTGGCTATCCAATCTGGATGTTGTTCTTCTTGAATAAAGCCACAAGCTATAAACTTTTTGACTTCATCATCAATTGCGTCCATCATTTCTGGATTGAATCGCCTTTGCTGTTGCTTGACTGGCTTTGTATTAGGCAAAATTTTTAGTTTATGAGTAGCAACTTTGTGATCTAAACCTGGTATGTCTTCATAATTCCAAGCAAAGACATCAATGTATTCTCGAATAAGAAGAATTAATTCTTGCTTATCCGCCTCTGGGAGGTTCTTACTGATGAATATTGGACGAGGTGACCCGCTTTCTCCTATATCAATTTTATCTAATTGATCTTCGATAGGAGGTTCACGTTGTTCGAATCAGAGTTCCCATTGGGTATCCATTCGTTGAGCCTAAGGATCTGTTTCAGGATTTTCTTCTATGTCTTCATCATGGCCTTTGGGAAGTTCAACGGAGACCATATTAGAAGATACGATCAATCGATGAACTTGACCGATGCTGGTGTTAGAATCCCATAATCTTGAATCAGAAGAGTTGGAGCGCTCTTCACTATCAGATTCGGAGACTTCTGGGGATAAGACCGGAGGTGAAGCATATTCGAGACCTTTTTTCATCTTACTGTAGTACATCTTTGATTTTCCTTTTGAAACAGCCGTACGGATAGGATTTCGTCTTCCCTTACCATAGTTGAGGCCATTCTTGAAGTCATAACCCATCTTTCGGATGATGTCTTTTGATTGTTGGCTATAACGATGTAGTTGGAGACATCTTGTATCTTTACTTTTGCTATCATCTGTATAGCTGAATTTCTGTTCTGGTCCTTTACTAAAAAGTATTGGACATTCGCCTCTCTTTCGAGAAGGGACAACAAAACATGAGTCATCTGGATATTCAATCAAGACCTCTGTCTGAAGGGATTGTACAACTCCTATTGTAAATGACTGAAAGCTATCTAGCATATCCAAATAGCATTTAGCATGATAAATGACATCAGTGTACTGGAAAGTAGATGCTTTTTCATTGATTTGTATATCCATATTTATAACAGGACCTTTAGCCTTAACAGGCTTGGTCAGATTAATTACAAGAGGGGGAGAAGAAGAACGTGGAGGAGGCTTGCTACGACGAAGGTCAATAACAGTCGGCTCAGAAGAGGTGAGCTGCCTTTTATTCTTGTTACGACGTAGATCGATAACAAGTGGCTCAGAAGAGGTGAGCTCCCTTTGATCTTGACCACCATCGATTGATTGCTTTCGGACTGGCAAGTGAATAGCTAGTGGTTTGGAGGACTGAGGATGAGAAACACGCCATTTGACAGGTATGATGAGGGTGTCAATGGGCACTGCTTCTTGGTCTTCTTCAGTGTCCAAAGCCAGCATTATCTTCATGAACTCATCTTTATACATGCGAGCATCGTTACAATATGCTTCGACACCTTTAAAAGGATAGAGATCCGCAACCTTTTTTTGAACCTCTCCATTGTCATCAACGTACTTGAAACATTGATGGAGAGTTGAAGGAACAATGTTGTGTTCATGAAGGAATGGTCTCCCCAAAAGAGCATTGTAAGAGCAACCATGGTTATCTATAAAATAGAAGGTCACCTTTGTACGGAGATTGCCTATTTGGAGTTTTAGGCGAATCTTGCCTAGAGGCTCACTTCTTCCCTGGTTGAACCCCAGGATGGTGGTGATTGTGCCAGAAAGACTATGCACTGGGAGCTTCAGTGCATCTAGCATTGTCTTTGGCATGATGCTGAGTGCTGACCCAAGATCTATCAGAATACGATCGACCTTCATCGTGTCGACATATCCTGTATAATATAGAGGACGGTCATGCCTATTGTCTTCCATCAGCATATCATCCTGTGTGAAGGTGATGTTTGGAATTAACTCCAACACACTATGACAGTGGAGGCAAGAGACAGACTCTGATTCTGGCTTCTTTAGAAGTGTTAGACAGGTTTTCGCCTGCATTAGAGCTTCACTTAGAGTTTCTCGAGTCTCTTTGGAGAGGCGTAAGAGCTCGAAGATCGATAGCCTGGTCGGTGTATTAGCTAGTTGAGCCAAAATATCAAAGTTGTATGGCTTCTCAAGTCCAGAAGGAGATGACTTCTTCAAAGGCTTGTCAAAGCGGACTTGTTGTTTGCCTTTGTCGGCTGTCGTCGGCTTAAGGGAGTGGGTTCTACAACCGGTGAGGATGCAGCAGGGATGTCCTCAGTAGAGAAAGGTTGCACTTGAGCAGACTCAGAAGAAGAGGCAGGGTTTTCTCGAGTTTCAGGAAATTCCCGTAGATAGGCTTTTTCTGACCTGGTGCCCAGCATGATTTCTTCTTCAACTATGGGGTCAAAAGACACCATATTACAGATCTTTGTTCTGTCCTTGGAGCGGTCTTTCTGTTTAGACGAGGAAGGAGCCTCGAAGTCTGCAACAAGGTCAGGGTGGATCCATACAATCTTACCATTATCAAGAGATAAAGGGACGAGACCTTCACTCCGTGGAGGAGGAAGATTCTCGATCTCAAGAGTGGCCTTGGGGATAGGGATGACACCATGATGTACCATCTATGGAGAAAAGTTACCAAACTGAACTAAGACCATGTTCGCGGTAACAGTCTTCTCATCTTATTGAAGGATGACAACACCAGCGTTGACTAGCTCTTGAATCTTGCCTTTGAACATGTAACATGCTCGAGTGGGATGCCCAATGAACCTGTGGTAAATACAATATTTGGGATGATCAGTCTTACCGACCTCGTCAGGCTTCTTCGGGTCTGGGAGTTGGAGTTTATTGCTTTTGATCAAACAATCGAAGATGCTCACGGTGTCGTTCTCATCAAAAGAGTACTCTACTTTTGGGCGAGGTTCTTTCGGTGGTGGGACAGAAGGAGTAGAAGTAGACGTAGGTGGAGCCATGTTAACATCCAGAGATTCTTTGCTCTTCAAATTAATGTTCAAGGTTTCTTTACCCTTGCGGTTGTTCTGGCGATTACCGCTACTAGATGTCGGGTGTTCATCCCGATCGGGGTTAGACATGTGTACCCCCAGCTGCTTGAACTTGTCAGCGCTAACTTCAGCTGCTTTAGCATTGATAATGAATGATGGCCAGTCTTGAAATTGAGTTGACCATGTCCACATGCTGATAATAGGCAAAAGGTTTGCCTTGCAGGTATCTATAGTTACAGCGGCCAGAGTTCCAGGAGGCATCTTTAATGCTTCTCGACGGAATCTTTCAATGAAACTTTCAGCGATTTCATTATGTCTTTGTTTGATCTTGTTGAGGGCCGACATGGTCATGTCGTTGATTCCCTCGTAGAATCGTTCCAAGAAGATTTGTTTAAAACCCGAAAAAGAGGTGATACAGCCATCGGGCAAGCTTCTGTACCAATCGTATGCTACACCGGCTAAACAGCCGACAAATATCCTGGTAAGAAGTGCATCGTTTGGCTGAAGTTGAACAGTCATTACCTCAAAATGGTTAATGAACTGACTCGGAGAAGTGCTGCAGTCAAACAGCAAAATTGTGGGGATCTTATATTTAGGAGGAAATGGGACTTTCTTCCACTCAATAGGATAGGGTTGCTTGATTCCCAATCTTTGTAAATTATCCTTCTCTTTAAATGCCTCGAATTGAGTGCGCAAGAGTTTGACGGCTTCATTAGCATCCTCCGATGATGCAGAAGGAACAGGCTGAATTATAGTGTTAAGGGGAGGAACAACGTGGTAATTACCACCCCCAGTGCCTGACTGACTGGGTGTGGGTTGAATTTGTACAGGGGTATTTGAGGAGATACTACCCCCAGACTTGCATTGACAGGCACCGACGATGCTATAATCTCAGGATTTGCAACAGGTGCGGTCGGTGGTACTGTATGTTGGGCCAAGATGATAGAATGCATACTTGCAACCATTTCAGCCATGGTCTTCAGCTTGTCCTCCAGTGCGGCTATTCGTTGTTCTTGATTTGCTGAACTAGAAGTGTCTGGGTCTTCAGTTACAACATAAGCTGTCACTTCTCTAGGTACAGTAGAAGACACCGTCTGTTCAGACCTTTCGCTGTATGCATCATAATCAGAGAAAGAATCATCTTCTGAATAAGAAATATGGAAATGACCAGAAGGATCTTGGAGAAGATTTCTATGCCCAATTGTGTCTCGACTTCGGGATCGGGTGTGTTTGTAACGTTCCAGTCCCATAATACGTAAGACTAGGAACGTAGACATGCCAGCTGTATTCATACGAAGTATACTCCATATATATGGAAGCCTCGTATAAATACATAAGCTGTAAAATGCAGTAGAACCATAACTAATCTCATCCACACAAAATAAATGAATAAAAGATCTCATATAATCAACTATGAAATTGTCATTTGGTACATGTAGTTGGGCGGAGACAAATCCACTACCAACTTATGAAAAGAAATACATAACAAAAGAAAGATTTGGCGTGCGAAGCGAACACGATCCAAATGCAATCATCCTCGAAGAAGTAGGGATGATCACGGCTAAAGCTAGAGCACCTGCGAAAGACAATAGCACACACCTGGAGAGATAACCAGGTCCTCAGAGGGACGTAATAAGACATATAATAGCATGCCATATAAACTGAATAAATATTGCTCAAATAAATAAGTCAATTGAATTTATAACATGGTCCAATACGCAACTACTGAACGAGCGTACCATCCCCCCAACCAAACAAGGACAGGAGATGGTAAACTAATTCACGGTGACGTATCTTTCCATGCTACGAATCCAATATGGTATCCGGACCCCAACAAGGTTCAATACCTTCTCATCGAAGTAGTAAGTCACACCTACAACCAAACAAGGACAAGATGTGACGAACTAATCCGCGACAAGTTATTATTCCAAGCCACGGTCAGATACAAGTACCCAAACCAAAAGTACTCGTACCTAACGGATAAAGGCGCCTAACCGTTCTAAGTGATATGTAGTTAAGAACAATCCTTCCTACGCATGGGCCCTGGCTAAATAGGATCGGCGTAGTCCCCCCTTGGGCACCAGAGGCCCCATTAGTAAGAGCATGACGTTCCGCAGAATCGTCAGTGGCCGTCAGTAATCTTGGGTCATCAACCCCGTATCTCCAGCGGAGAGTCCGGGTCACAAGGGAAGTGCATCGAAGCCCATATGCTAAGGAATTGTCCTCCCCGCCCAATGCCTACTCTGTTGTATCCACAACAGTAACCTCTATAACCGCTAAGTCAAACTAAGCATGCAACCTCTATTAGCGGTTAATCCTATCGTACGGCTTGTACGTACTGGTGGCCAGCCAATCACGCACTTCCGTGTTCTATATGCGACACACAACTTCGTGTTACAACGTGTCAAGGCCAATGAATGCAACACACATGGTGGTCCCTTAAATCTAGGTTTAATTTGTAAGAAAATAATACACAGCAGGAAATATAAATGAACAGTAAGTTCTAACAGGTTAAGCCATGTATCACAGTTTATTTTGCATAAAAAAATAAATAATGCATAAAATATGAGCTAAAATAAGTAAACAGCTAATGGCAAGGTGTCTTGCCTGGTAGGACGCCTAGTGTACTGCAATGATCACTGTGGCACGAACAGCGACTTCGGTGTAATAACTACACAAGGGGACCTCTGATGGTGGTACGGACAGTTCTATTGGGTCCAGAACAGTCGAATTAGTTAGGGTGGACATAAGGAAGTTCGATTTTTGGAGAAAGATAGAAAATATGATAAGTAAGGACGGGATAGAAATCGAAGAGACGGAATAACTAATATACTTACTATTTTAGGAAAAATATTTGTAACATTAAAATATATTTATATTTGTCGTAGTAGTTTTGTAAGTAAATACAAAATTATAAAATATTCTTTTGGCAAAAATTTCTAGGTTGTAAATCATGATTCTTAGGTGGAAACCGTATTCTACCAATTAAAATATCATGGATAAATGTTTTGAAACTATTTCTAACTCCATCAGACCCAAAAACTATAACTTGGTCAAATATAAATACATATAAGTTGTAGATAATATTTAAGTGATAAAAAACTACTTGTAAAACTAGCTTGAAAATATTTGTAAAATAATGCAATTAATAAATTTAGCAAGACAACAAAATAATAATACTAACAATAGTAATAATGATAATATTAATAATAATAGTAATAACAATAATAAAAATAAAAATAATAATATTAAAATAACAATAATACTAATATTAAAATATTACAGCTGTTAAAAGAATTGCAGAATAAAGTAAGAATCTAATGATAATAATAATAATAATAATAATAATAATAATAATAATAATAATAATAATAATAATAATAATAATAATAGATATTAAAAGAAACAAAACAAATCAAAACACTAAAATCAAAACAACCAAAAATTTAAAACCAACAAGCTATTGGCTTTTCTTCTATACTAAGTAAAATAATTAAAATAATAATAATAATAATAATAATAATAATAATAATAATAATAATAATAATAATAATAATAATAATAATAATAATAACAATAATTTTAATAACCCAAATGAACCATCATCAATACTCATAATAACAATATAATACTAATAAATGATACATATCTCAGCTGTTTCCCCACAGCAACAGGAAAAGTAAACGAATTTATTGAGGAAAGGAGAGAGAGAGAGGGAGTATGGGAGGAGAGGAGTCGGAGCGGCGGCGCGGCCGCTGGTCGCGGGCGGCGCCGGAGTGGTGCATGCGGAGGATGAGCGCAGGAGGTCTCCCGACGACTGCGGGGTCAACGGACGGCCGACGGGGGGTTTCGGGGAACTCGTCGGCGGATGCAGGAGAATCAGCGGCGGTAGGCGGTGGCTCGCGCGGGGGCTCGCCGGCGGGCACGCGACGGAGGGGAGTGAGGAGCAAAGGGAAAGGGGGGTTTCCGGTCGGGATTGTCGGCCGAGTGAGGCGACGGCGGTCGTGTGCGGTGACGAGGGCAGCTGCAGCACGGAGGAACGCGGTGGAGGTCGGAGGAGGCGCGCGGGAGTCACGACGGACATGCGCAAAAGTCACGGCGGAGGATCTCGGTCGGGCTTAGTCGGCGACCGGCGGCAGAGGTAGCGCTCAGGCTGAGACCGCGGTGGCGCAGCTCCGACGAGGTAGGGTTTTTTTTTTAGTTTTTGGGTGGTGATGATTTTTTTTTGACGCGATGGCGTTGGTCGGCCACACCGGTCGTGGTGGCTGGGACTGTGGAATTGTTGGTGTGGCCAGGACGTGTGTGGCTTCGGGTGGCTAGGGCTTAGGAGGAGGATGTGGCGATGGAGTCGACTGATCTCAGGGAAGAAGGTCACGGTGGTGATGGCTTGAGCCGAGCATGATGGCCGGCTGTGGGATCCGTGGCCGCGGCTCCGAGCTGCTGTTGGCTCAGTTTAGGATTAGGGATGTGAATCATGGTGGTCTCGATTTTGGAGTGTGTCGACGTTGGCACATCAGAGACGAGGCGGCTCGACACACGGAATCCGAAGGTAGGAGGTCCTCCGTTGGTCGAGCACAGGGTCGATGCGCCTGTACGCGGTGGACGGTGCTAGATGTGCAGCGGAGGCGGGTGCTGTAGGTGAGGAGCATGGGTTTTGGTGGTGAGGATAATGATGAGGATGATGGCGGTGGTCGAAACGACCATGGTCGATAGGCGAGTAGTTGCAGAGGAGGCAGTAATTAGAGTCGGGGAGAAGCGAAGGGTTTTATTATTTTTCTTTCCCTTTTCTGGTATGGTCGTGGTGGGGTGTCGAGGAATAGGTGGATAGTATAAATTAGATTTAGAGACTTGGGCTTATTGTTGCGTGTCAGGGTGTGTCCGACACGAAGGAGATGGGTTGTATATGTAAACTAGATGGAATAAGAATTTGACACTGACACGGTGCACGCACTTGTGGTAGAAATTTTGTGGAAGATGAATTGTGGAGCAAATAACATGGAGGAGTACCTGCCTATTTATAGGACGTGAGAATTCCCAATTGGATAAGAATTAGGAAGATTTAAACCCAATGTAGATAATTCAATCTATAATTTAAATTAATTCAATAAATCCAAATCCAATTTTAAATCTAATTAAATTTTTGGTTTAAAAATCAAATAGGATAATTTAAATTGCAAATATTTAACCATTTAAATAATTCCATAAATTCAAATCAAGATTTAAATGCCACAATAATTTAAAAAATATATTTTCTAAAATACTAATAATATTAATTTTGAAAATTATATTAAAAATAAACTAAAAATAATTATAAATTTATATGTATGCACAAATAATATTTTCATAATTATGCTTTTCTAGTTTGCAATAAAGATATTATTTATTATTAAAAATTGCGAGAAATGAAAGGCTTTATAAATAAAATAACAACTTGAAATTTTGGAACGATAACAAAATAATTATTATATACTTTATCTTGAAACTATGAAAATAGGAAAAAATATTTTTCTAAAAATATGTATGCTCGCACATATTCGTACTCGTCGAGCAATTACGAAAATAAAATTTCGTGCGCGACGTACAATACGACTACGCGACGTACAATACAAAATTTAAATCAGTACCAAATTTAATAATAAAAAAATAGTAGAAATTTAGGAGTTTTACATCCTACCCAACTTAAAAGAATTTCGTCCTCGAAATTAAGAATTAGTAGGGGGTGAGAGGACACAAGGGGGTATCAATGGGGATCCAACGATGACAATATTTTCACAAAATTATGTCGTAAGAAATCGCGATCTAGATCGTAGAAAAATAATACGGTATGGTCACGGGTAATGAATATGGGTCACGATTAAGAGAATGAAATAGATTCGCTTTAATTAAGCGATTAGAGGGTCTTGATAGGGTCGAGTAGTTTAGGATAAAGATATAGCAACATCGAGTGAGAATGGTCATAGCCGATAGGAAGGCTAGAGGAAGTTCTAGTATAACGCCTTCGTCCTCCTAAAATAGGTGAAGGCGAAAGCAATATAGAGTTCGAAGGAGGCGATATCGAATACGAATACGTGATTCAAGACGATTGAATAATTTCAAAGGGATTGTCAAGGTAGTCGTAGATGGATTTCTAGAGGGCAAGTTTAGCTATATCCCCATCCACGTAGAACGATAAATAAAAGCGAACCAAAGTGCACTTGGTTGATCAGACCATCATGCACCGGTTCTGATTAGACAATATGCTAGTGAGCGCTCAATAGCATATGTCATGAACAAACTCGATAAAGAATAAGCTTGCAAAAACTAGGCTACATTAGCATCATTAGTCAAAATAGTAAATACATAGGCACGAGAGATTAAGATTTAAAGAAGGTAGAATGATTATAAGTCATACAGTCGTCCTATAGTCTTCTTGTCCAAGTCCTTGGTTGGCTAGACGGGTTAGGTCCTCTAGATTCTAGAATCTAAATAAGCTTGCTAATATAGGTCACTAAGTCAAAAGGGTTGCTAGTTCATAAGGTATTCTACCCAACTTAAAGAATTAAACTAAGGGTGTTTTGGGACAACTAACAAGTAGGGTCAATCTCTAGCAAGCACGAAGGGAAGATAAGAATAGGGATGGAAGGAAGCAAGCAAGATACAATTGATGAGTCAAACGGTAGATAAAATCAAGGAAGGAGGTCAAGTATGTGGATGAGATCCTAGACTTCTAATCCTATATGCAGGCTTGCTTGGTACGGTAAAGTAACCAAACAATTTATCTTGACCTGCATGGGCCACCACAAAAATATGTAACGTCCCAGTCCCAGAATACGTAGGACTAGGAACGTAAACATGCCAGCTGTATTCATACAAAGTATACTCCAATATATGGAAGCCTCGTATAAATACATAAGCTGTAAAATGCAGTAGAACCATAACTAATCTCATCCACACAAAATAAATGAATAGAAGATCTAATATAATCAACTATGAAATTGTCATTTGGTATATGTAGTTGGGCGGAGACAAATCTACTACCAACTTATGAAAAGAAATACAAAATAAAAGAAAGATTTGGCGAGCGAAGCGAAGACGATCCAAATACAATCATCCTCGAAGAAGTAGCGATGATCACGGCTAAAGCTAGAGCACCTGCGAAAGACAATAGCACACACCTGGAGAGATAACCAGGTCCTCAGAGGGACGTAACATGACACATAATAGCATGCCATATAAACTGAATAAATATTGCTCAAATAAATAAGTCAATTGAATTTATAACATGGTCCAATACGCACCTACTGAACGAGCGTACCATCCCCCCAACCAAACAAGGATAGGAGATGGTAAACTAATTCACGATGATATATCTTTCCATGCTACGAATCCAATATGGTATCCGGACCCCAACAAGGTTCAATACCTTCTCATCGAAGTAGTAAGTCACACCTACAACCAAACAAGGATAAGATGTGACGAACTAATCTGCGACAAGTTATTGTTCCAAGCCACGGTCAGATACAAGTACCCAAACCAAAAGTACTCGTACCTAACGGATAAAGGTGCCTAACCGTTCTAAGTGATATGTAGTTAAGAACAATCCTTTCTACTCATGGGCCCTGGCTAAATAGGATCGGCGTAGTCCCCCCTTGGGCACCAGAGGCCCTATCAGTAAGAGCATGACGTTCCGCAGAATCGTCAGTGGCCGTCAGTAATCTTGGGTCATCAACCCTGTATCTCCAGCGGAGAGTCCGGGTCACAAGGGAAGTGTATCGAAGCCCATACGCTAAGGAATTGTCCTCCCCGCCTAATGCCTACTCTGTTGTATCCACAACAGTAACCTCTATAACCGCTAAGTCAAACTAAGTATGCAACCTCTATTAGTGGTTAATCCTATCGCACGGCTTGTACGTACTGGTGGCCAGCCAATCACGCACTTTCGTGTTCTACATGCGACACACAACTTCGTGTTACAACGTGTCAAGGCCAATGAATGCAACACACATGGTGGTCCCTTAAATCTAGGTTTAATTTGTAAGAAAATAATACACAGTAGGAAATATAAATGAACAGTAAGTTCTAACTGGTTAAGCCATGTATCACAGTTTATTTTGCATAAAAAAATAAATAATGCATGAAATATGAGCTAAAATAAGTAAACAGCTAATGGCAAGGTGTCTTGCCTGGTAGGACGCCTGGTGTACTGCAATGATCACTGTGGCACGAACAGCGACTTCGGTGTAATAACTACACAAGGGGACCTCTGATGGTGGTACAGACAGTTCCATTGGGTCCAGAACAGTCGAATTAGTTAGGGTGGACATAAGGAAGTTCGATTTTTGGAGGAGGATAGAAAATATGATGAGTAAGGACGGGATAGAAATCGAAGAGACGGAATAACTAATATACTTACTATTTTAGGAAAAATATTTGTAACATTAAAATTTATTTATATTTGTCGTAGTAGTTTTGTAAGTAAATACAAAATTATAAAATATTCTTTTGGCAAAAATTTCTAGGATGTAAATCATGATTCTTAGGTGCAAACCGTATTCTACCAATTAAAATATCATGGATAAATGTTTTGAAACTATTTCTAACTCCATCAGACCCAAAAACTATAACGTGGTCAAATATAAATACATATAAGTTGTAGATAATATTTTAGTGATAAAAAACTACTTGTGACACTAGCTTGAAAATATTTGTAAAATAATGCAATTAATAAATTTAGCAAGACAACAAAATAATAATACTAACAATAGTAATAATGATAATATTAATAATAATAGTAATAAAAATAATAAAAAAAATAATAATAATATTGAAATAACAATAATATTAATATTAAAATATTACAGCTGTTAAAAGAATTACAGAATAAAGTAAGAATCTAATGATAATAATAATAATAATAGATATTAAAAGAAACAAAACAAATTAAAACACTAAAATCAAAACAACCAAAAATTTAAAACCAACAAGCTGCTGGCTTTTCTTCTATACTAAGTAAAATAATTAAAATAATAATAATAATAATAATAATAATAATAATAATAATAATAACAATAATTTTAATAACCCAAATGAACCATCATCAATACTCATAATAACAATAATAATAATATAATACTAATAAATGATACATATCTCAGCTGTTTCCCCACAGCAACAGAAAAAGTAAACGAATTTATTGAGGAATGGAGAGAGAGAGAGAGGGAGTATGGGAGGAGAGGAGTCGGAGCGGCGGCGCGGCCGCTGGTCACGGGCGGCGCCGGAGTGGTGCACGCGGAGGATGAGCGCGGGAGGTCTCCCGGCGACTGCGGGGTCAACGGACGGCCGACGGAGGGTTTCAGGGAACTCGTCGGTGGATGTGGGGGAATCAACGACGGTAGGCGGTGGCTCGCGCGGGGGCTCGCCGGCTGTCACGCGACGGAGGGGAGTGAGAAGCAAAGGGAAAGGGGGGTTTTCGGTCGGGCTTGTCGGCCGATTGAGGCGGCGACAGTCGTGTGCGGTGACGAGGGCGACTGCAGCACGGAGGAACGCGGTAGAGGTCGGAGGAGGCGCGCGGGAGTCACGGCGGACACGTGCGGAGCTCACGGCGGAGGATCTCGGCCGGGCTTAGTCGACGACCGGCGACGGAGGCAGCGCTCAGGCTGAGACCGCGGCGGTACAGCTCCGGCGAGGTAGGGTTTTTTTTTTTTTGGTTTTTGGGTGGTGATGATTTTTTTTTTGACGCGGTGGCGTTGGTCGGCCACACCGGTCGTGGTGGCTGGGACTGTAGAATTGTTGGTGTGGCCAGGGCATATGTGGCTTCGGGTGGCTAGGGCTTAGGAGGAGGATGTGGCGATGGAGTCGACTGATCTCAGGGAAGGAGGTCACGGTGGAGATGGCTTGAGCCGAGCATGATGGCCGGCTGTGGGATCCGTGGCTGTGGCTCCGAGCTGCTGTTGGCTCAGTTTAGGATTAGGGATGGGAATCATGGTGGTTGCGGTTTTGGAGTGTGTCGACATTGGCACATCAGAGACGAGGCAGCTCGACATACGAAATTCGAAGGTAGGAGGTCCTCCAGTGGTCAAGCCCAGGGTCGATGCGCCTGTATGCGGTGGACGGTGCTAGATGTGCAGCGGAGGCGGGTGCTATAGGTGAGGAGCATGGGTTTTGGTTGTGAGGATAATGATGAGGATGATGGCGGTGGTCGAAACGACCATGGTCGATAGGCGAGTAGTTGCGGAGAAGGCAGTAATTAGAGTCGGGGAGAAGCGAAGGGTTTTATTATTTTTCTTTCCCTTTTCTGGTATGGTCGTGGTGGGGTGTCGAGGAATAGGTGGATGGTACAAATTAGATTTAGAAACTTGGGCTTATTGTTGCGTGTCGGGGTGTGTCCGACACGAAGGAGATGGGTTGTATATGTAAACTAGATGGAATAAGAATTTGACACTGACACGGTGCACGCTCTTGTGGTAGAAATTTTATGGAAGATGAATTGTGGAGCAAATAACATGGAGAAGTACCTGCCTATTTATAAGACGTGGGAATTCCCAATTGGATAAGAATTAGGAAGATTTAAACCCAATGTAGATAATTCAATCTATAATTTAAATTAATTCAATAAATCCAAATCCAAATCAAAATCCAATTTTAAATCTAATTAAATTTTTAGTTTAAAAATCAAATGGGATAATTTAAATTGCAAATATTTAACCATTTAAATAATTCCATAAATTCAAATCAAGATTTAAATGCCACAATAATTTAAAAATATATTTTCTAAAATACTAATAATATTAATTTCGAAAATTATATTAAAAATAAACTAATAAATAATTATAAATTTATATGTATGCACAAATAATGTTTTCATAATTATGCTTTTCTAGTATGCAATAAAGATATTATTTATTATTAAAAATTGCGAGAAATGAAAGGCTTTATAAATAAAATAACAACTTGAAATTTTGGAACGATAACAAAATAATTATTATATACTTTATCTTGAAACTATGAAAATAGGAAAAAATGTTTTTCTAAAAATATGTACGCTCGCACATATTCGCACTCGTCGAGCAATTACGAAAATAAAATTTTGTACGCGACGTACAATACGACTACGGCACGTACAATACAAAAATTTAAATCAGTACCAAATTTAATAATAAAAAAATAGTAGAAATTTAGGGGTTTTACAGTGTCGAAATACTCCTTCAAAAGATTCTTGGAGTAAATCTAAGTACCGCTGGCTGGGCCTGCGAGGCTTGCCGTGTTTAGAGGACTTTCTACCCGCAGTGTCTCGAGAAGCCATGTTGTCGGAAGCATACAACACTTCATCTTCGTCTTCTGACATTGGTTCCGAAGTTGCAAAATTCAGACGATCGAAGACAGATCATTTTGTTGTCTGGCAACAGTACTTGATGACAACCTTGTGATTACATTGGCGTTCAAGTGATTGAACTGGAGGTGTTGAAATATTGTTCCGCTTTTGCTTAAGGTGTTCTAGGAGGTCAGGAACAATAACAGGACGAGAATAAGTTTAAGAGATATATTCGTTGACAACATTCGGAACATTGTTCCGGTTCTTCAGATATTTTGTCCCGTGAGTATACAGGGAAGTACTCACTTTGTTAGCATAGGTGTCAAGATTTTTCATCCTGAAAGTTTACCTCTGATGCAGGTTCATCTTCGACATTGGCTGCTTGCGTTTCGCCAAAGTTGATGTAGACCGAGGTCTATTGAGATAAACCTGTAGATCAGCAAACTCACTCCCAGGGGTTTCTGTCTGAGACACCAGTAATTTTCTCTGCTTTGAACGGGATATCCGGAGAGTTGGGAGATCTTGGAGGTCCGCTACCGGTGTTGGCAGAATACCTCTTTGATCGGTACATTTCCCTTTAGCAGAGAGAGAAGAATTCTTGTTTGAAAGGGTCTTTGTACTGATCGGTACCGAGGCACGTTGAGATTGATCTTCCGAGGTAAAAACCAGAGAAGACTGAGAAAAGACCAAAGGACCTTTTCCCTTGTTTTTTGAAGAAGGGTTGGCTAAAGAGCGTTTCCCTTTGTTGTCTTCCAAGTCATGGAACGAGGAAGTTTGAGAAAAGACCAACGGGCCTTTTCCTTTGTTCTGGGTAGGGGAAGGAACAGTCAACAGACTACCTCCAGTGGATTGCGCAGGAGTAACGGAATACTTGGGAAGAGGAGCAGAGTCTTTCCCCTTGCTATGAGAAGAAGGGAGATTAGCCAAAGGGCTATCCCTTTTAAACTGCGCTGGAACAGGAGGGATGGCCACTTGCGCAGCAGCAGTAGGCGCCTTGGCCGATTGCGCCTGGAAGGATTTGACAGATGGCATTTTGGCCACAGAAACTCCAAGAGTTACAGCTTGCGCAGTAGGAGTTTTGGTTACAGAATGCTTAAGTTGCGCTCTAGTTGATGGGGCAGTTGGTTGTGCAGGAGCAAAAGTTGTAGCAAGTTGTGCCAAGGGGAAAGGGGTCTTGCACTTTGCCAAAGCATCATAGAAAGTGGCTTGCGCCTTGGCAGAAGAGAGAGGGAGTTGCACAAGGGCAGAAGGTGCTATTGGCAGCTTATCAGAGGAGACAGCAGGCTGTGCAGCAGTCTTGGGAGTCCACACTGATCGAACCTTGCTCGTGGCAGAGGTTGCAGTGCGAGGGGTGGTCCTGGAGTTGATCATTGTTTCATAGGTAATCTGGTTGACCTTCACAACCAGCATCTTCTGTGTCTTTCCGATAGACGCCACGTCACATTGAGTTGTCATTTCCTCGTCGGAGGAGAAAGTCGTCCCCAGTAGAGTCGCCATTTTGTTTGCAAAAACAAAAGTCTTTTATTTCACAAACTTTAAAGAATAGTACAAGAGTATAATAAATTCTGGGAAAGTACAACTATAGGAATCTGATCTGAAGACGATCGCTTTATCCCTTGGACGATGTAAACTTTGAAGACGATAGCTTTTGAAGAATGCAACAGCACTTGGACAAGAACTCCTGATCTCTGATGATAATATGATCTGATTAATGAAGGACTTGAAACTCAATTTATAGAGTTCTAAAAATAACTATTTTGTTGTTATTCTAGATTGCGCATGATGAACTGCGTTGTCGACAGACTGCGCAGACTGCAAACTGCGCTGGCCTATTGGGTAGTTGCTCGATCGTGGGCTATCTGTATTCAGACGCGTGACATTGTTTGATTGAAATGCACTTGGTCGTGTACAGGCGATTGCCACATGGCGAGCAATTGATGGTATGTAAGCCATGTAATACATGTCAGTTATTTGATGAATAGCGCTAACCAAATAACGCTAGCTTCAGACTGCGCTTCCTTCTAGTCAATGGATAGCGCTAGGATTCAGACTTGGTCAAACTATGCTGAGGTTGGACTGGCAAACTGTGCTGAGGTTGTACATCTGTTCTCGAGCGCTGTGCTGCACAAGAAACGAACGGACTCCTCGTTTTTTGGGCTGTCAAGCTGTCAGAAGATCTGATCTTTGTCAGGTAATGATAGCGTTGCCACGTCAGCGTAGCGCGCTCTGGTGGTAGTGTAGTTTAGCTCGCACGTTTGATTTGTAGCACAATCTGTTTCCTGTACAGTCCATTTGAAGGGTGCGTAGTTGAGAATTCTCTGCCTATTTGATAGATACAACTTAATTTTTAGGACATACAAGCACATGCTTGCTTATGCTTTACTCTTGTCGATAATTGGTTGGAGACTAAGCTCTGTTCAGGTAAAGGGTTACAACCCCGGTCCTTATTTGGTTTACGGGTTGTAACTTGGCTACCAAAATAGTCCCTTAGTTTTCTTATCGTTTATCACCTTGTTTTCTCTAACTCATGTCTTTTATTACTATTTATGTTTCCATGTGCAAATATACTGGTTTTAGTTCTTAAGTGAAGCCTTCCTTGTGGCACTTGCTCTTCTGGGGTCTGACCCAGCTGGTTTTGTATGGCCAGATTTTGGAGTAGGACTCGAGGTTCCTCCAGCCTTCCAGCCAGATGGTGACCACTAGACGTAACCCTGGCAACGAGTGGGTTCTTATTTTGCTCTCCCACTCTATCGTAAAAATATTCTTTTGAGGCGTTTAGCCGCCGAACAAGTGTTAGCTCGTTTGCAACTTTACGTACTGTCTGCCTATGGGCTGTAACATGATTGACAAATCCTAGGGTTGATCATGTATGACTGAAACTCTTGATAGTCTTCACATTTTGTATGACTAGCTTCATGATCATCTGAATATGTAATGTTTGGGATGCCTTACTTTGTATATCTGATGATCTAACATCTTGTAACATTTACTTACTTGCTTGAGATTGAGACACTAGGCTTGTTCATGACCGTAAGAGACTGTTGGCTTATAGATAAACTTTCATACATCTAGACAGCCGTGACCGTATATCGAGGTAGATTATACCTCAATGTACGTAGCTGGCTGTATCTGTTCCCCTTTCTCCAGTATTCTGGTTCTGGGGTATGACACATATTTTCACGTACTAGTTGTCACTCCCATTTTTTGTTATACGTATTTTTAGTATACGTATACGAATTTCTGACATTTTTCAGGTGATCCATGTTTTGACTTGTCTTGCTTAGCCTAGTCTTGGTTTAATCTTAACTTGGTTTGGTTCACCTTGGTTCATCATGGCAAGTTAACTTGGCTTGGTTTGGTTTGGTTTGGGGTTGGATTTAGATGATTTAGCTTGGTATATATACCAACTCCTCTCTCTCCTCATTTACATTTTATTTATTTCTCCATCTTCTTCATTACTCCTTCCACCTACCAAGCCCTAGGCAAGTGAAACTTGCTTTATGGTGGATCATGATTTTTTATTGTTCTATTCTTTTCCTTGTATGATTCTAAGCCTCTTTAGAACTTGACATTTTTGGTTTTGATGGTCACATCTTTGTAGATCTAAGTTTTAAAATTTTCTTATTATCCTTGGTTTTGATCTATTAAAACTTGGTATGTGATTCCATGTTATGGGAAATTCAATTCTACCAAAATTTGGCTTTTGAACCTCTTGATTTTGCCTTCGTATGAAGAAGTTATGGCATTTTTGTGTTCATTGCTTCCGGCACATCTTCGGTGCTGTCGGGACGACGAACAGTGCCGCGTGCGTCCGCGCGTCGTGTCTCCTTGCCATGTGCGCGGTGCACCCGTGCGCAGTGTATTTGCGTGTCGCATGCCCGTGCCATTCATTGGTTGCGCGCCGTGCGCCGTGCTTGCGCGCTCCTTACGGCGTTGACAGTTTTGCTCGCGTGTGCAGTGCATTTGTGTGCTGCATGCCGCATGCCCGCCCCATTCATTGGTCTCGTACCGTGCATCGTGCTTGCGTGCTCCATGTGTCGTAGGCAGTTTTGCTTGCGCGTACAGTACATTTTGTGCGCCGTGCGCCCACACCATTCATTGGTCGTGCGCCGTGCGCCGTGCTTACAAGTTTCGTGCGTCGTGGGCAATTTTGTCTGTACGAGCAGTTTATTTTGGGTGCAGTACACAGGTCGCGCATCGTGCATGCGCGCACCATGAATCGTGGGCAGTATGGCCGTGCGCGGATCACCCTAAATGAATTTTTTTGCCCGTTTGAGTTGTTTTGTAGGTAGAATCTTGAAAAACTCAAAACATAAAAGTTATAGATTTTCGTCTTGGCTTCAAGAATCTTCTTGTTGTACCTTAACAGAAGTTCATCTGCGATCGATTGTTTTAATCATAGTTCTTGATCTTCTATGCATGTTTTCTGTACTTGGCCTAAATTACGACGACCCGACTTGGTAACTTGAGCAAGTAACTTGAACTTGAACTTGAACATGAGAACATGATCGCTTTTGATAATCTTGATAGTGGCTTGTCGAGGCGCACTCTTGACAAGTACTCTTTACATGACAAGTAAACCTGACATGTTATGTGCAATCTTGATTGCTGTTGCGATAGCTATCCATGACTTACTAAGTATAACTCTTGTCTTGACTCCGTGGATGATTGTGCTTGTGCAAGCTACCTGTCTCATCTTGCATTATGTCTAGGAAATGGATTCCTGGTTACCACGGTCAGGGATTCATAATGAATCTGACTAGGTTAACAACTAGATTAATCAAGTAGTTCATTTAGAGAGATTTCCCAGTTACAGGCGATCCCGCTATCCCAGCCACACCTATGGACTTGTATTCTACCGACGAATAGGGTACATTTCCAGCACACTATAATGTGTTGCACTCTAAGTCACCTAATAATTTTTTTAATTCTTAATAAACTCTTGTAATCTCTCCTGGATAACCTGGATAGTCTGCTGGGCTTGTGACTGCGAGAATATCTCAACTGCATCTTGTTAGTAACTAGGACTGTGATAACCCTAGTTAGCTAATGATAGCAAGCCGTAGGACTTGATTGGCCATGCCTGAATGATTTATCTCATGATTAACATGGGTATTATATTCCACCTCTTGATTTCTTTATGCAAGCTAGTATATTCTTTAAAGCATGTCTTTAATGTTATTTAATTATGCTCTTTTATCAGTTTTTTTATTCTTTATATGCTGGTTTTAGTTCCTAAGTGGAGCCTCCCTTGTGGCACTTGCTCTTTCTGGGGTCTGACCCAGCTGGTTTTGTGTGGTCAGATTTTGGAGTAGTACCCGAAGATTTACCTGCCTTTTAGCCAGATGGTGAACACCAGGCGTATCCGTGGCAACGAGTGCGTTTTCTTATTTTTCTCTCCCACTCTATTGTAACTTATTCTTTTGAGGCGTTTAGCCGTCGAGCACGTGTTAGCTCGTGTTGAAACTTTATTTCTGTCTGCCTAAGCGCTGTAACATGATTGACAAATCCTAGGGTTGATCATGTACGACTTAACTCTTGCTAGTCTCGTATTTTTTATGACTAGCTTCATGATCATCTGAATATGTAATGTTTGGAATACCTTACTTTTTATGTCTGATGATCTAACATCTTGTAACAATTATTTGCTTGCTTGAGATTGAGACACTAGACTTGTTCTTGACCATAAGAGACTATTGGCTTGTAGATAAACCCTCATGCATCTAGACAGCCGTGACCATATTGCGAGGTGGGTTGTACTTCAATATACGTAGCTGGCTGTGTCTGTCCTCCGTTATCCAGTATTTTGGTTCTGGGGCGTGACACTCGTGCCCGAACTTTCGGGTGTGGGTCATCATAAAAGGCAACATGTACAACCAAGAATAATATAACAGTACCTTATGAAATGTAAAAGAAAACTGAAAACATGAAAGAAAACTAGAAACATGTAAATAAACGGGAATATGTGAACATGTGCATGATCATGTCATAGTAAACATGAACGGAATGTAAGTACATGATAAGACAACAAATAACTACAGAACGTATGGACTACTCTGGATCGATTGTAACAAAATAAGGATAGTATTGCAGACCGTTTCCTTAACAACACACAACCTCTAATCATTCGTGGCACAAGTTAAACAAAAATAAGACAAGAACAAGATAAGACAAGTCAAGAATTGTACCCATCTATCAATCACAACCAAACAATAAGTACGACTTACTATATTAGCTAAATAGGGTTATCACAATCCTAATTACTAACATATGCAATTTTAGAGTTTTCACCGAAGATATGCAAGACATGACAATGTTTGTAATCATGTGTACAAGTAGAAAATATGAGAATAACTACGTTGTTCTAGATAAGACATGGTGTACTATAATAAACTGTAAAAGGAAATACATGAAACATAAATCATGTGTGCTACAATGAGCCACTATAAATAATTATGACAAGAACAAGTACAGGACAAGTCAGGAAATCAATTACGTGCTATAGTAAGTCAAGAATAGGACAAGGCATGTCATGTACAAGATAGTATAATAAATCAAAGTATTATTTAGTAATAGGGTCTCACATAATAGTGGATAGCAGGATTTGGGTCTTGAAATTGTCTAATATTAAGGTTTGGGTCTCGAAATCATTGTTCATTAGCCTATATTATGTGAACAATGATTTCGAGAGCCAAAACCCTAACGTTGGACAATTTCGAGACCTAAACCCTAATATCCACTATTATATGACACCCTATGTCACGCCCCGCTCCCGTAGGAGCGATCGTCCTCGCTAAGGCGTGATGCCGCACGAGCCTAGATTTCGTTCGTGCAAGGCGGATTCCATAACGGCCGATTTCAGCGGCTGCGACGGGGTCGTCGCACAAAAGTTCCATACAGAGACATTGAACATGCAGCAAAAATTTAGAACAAAACACAAGTTATTCAAAGAAGCTCTTTTTATTGATATTGAACAAGGTTACAACGGGGGCACAAGGCCAAGATTATAATCACTCAAATACACTCGTCTCACATTACAAATCACTCAGCTCTCTCTCATCTCTCAATTACAAGTCTTGAGCCAGCGGATGCTTTGGAAGGCGACGTCCATACATTATATCCCGTATAAGTCTTTACTCCATACGACCGCACGCTTCGAATCGCCAAGGAACTCCGTACCTCGATGCATCCATGCGAGCTCCGTGCCACAAGCTTCTACTTGTGCATGTACATAAAAACTATATGGGTGTCAGTACTCAACTGTACTGGTGGAATGAGCTTCTCACCCATCCATACAAAATCGATACGTTTGATTTACTTTGTGCAACATAGTCCCTTCTTATCAATTGTCTTTCTACTCTTGCCTTAGGATCAGTTTTAGGACCGACGCCTTGGCCTATTCTGTGTTGCTAGACCATCCCGTGCTTGCGTCAACAATATTTACTCATGCCTTGCCTCTAGACCCTTCTCGTGCCAACAACGTTGACCTATCAAGTCGTGTTTGCCTTACGGTCCAAATCAGAGACGCAACTACACGATAGACTCCATTTCCGTGTGACCGTGCTACAAACCCTTGCTGAGGCCGTGCCTCACAACTCAGTCAGACTTAACCATATCGCCGCCTCGCGGCCCTTGCTACTTTGATCTCCAACCGACCCAATCAAGACTTGTGGGTTAAGTGTCATTCGACCGACTTTGCCTTGCGGCATCTCCTGACATAAACTCAAGACATCTCAATCATAACATGCAACTTATATGCCGACAACATAAGACTGGACGCCACATCTCATGCCGAAGCACGTCGCCTACGTTGCGACCAAATCTTAGGCCCAACATTATATTCAAACTATACACACACATTTAACTCGACTCCTTGATATAGTGTACTCAATACTCGACTCAATCCAAAGGCACACTCGCAGATTGCCGCCCGTGCTGACTCATCTATGTGAGGTCACTAGCATGACAAGCTATCATGGACACATAGCTTGCGGTTGGCCGGGACCCTTCCAGCACAAGGTAGCTAGCCCCTGGAAGTCTCCGACTAACCCGGTGCTATCGAGTCAGCACAGCTATCACCGTGTTTCCTTTCTTGGCCAAAATAGTCCCATGGCCCTGGGTTGCCTGTTTGCCATTGATTGTAAAAGTACAGAACAGTTTTATGGGAGGACGGAACTTAGACTCACAATACAAACTCGCTTATACAAAGAAATCCTAGGGACGAAAGCCTAGGTACAACAGACTAAGTACAATTGTTTATTTTAGATTCTGGATGGTGACGATAGAGGCTCGGGAAGGCGACGACAGCCCTGTCTTACTCCTTGGACGATCGGTGTGCAGCCTTGGCTCCAGAAGATTTGCTCAGCGTTGAAGAAATGCTCTTTTTACTCTCTTTCTGCTCTTCTCTCCAAGTACTCTGGTTCTCTCTCTAATCTCAAAAAGTGCTCCTGTGTGCGCCTCTCTCTGTGTGTGTGTCTCCTTTGCAAGGGAATGGCACCCTGCTATTTATAGGAATGGGGTGTGATCATTAGGGTTGCAAATGATTGCTTCTTGGAGATGGCGACGGCCTGTGGATTGGTCAATCTAGGCCATTCATTTTGATTGTGATGAATCTAGACCATTGAGTATAGATTACACCAAATCTCATCAGCAGTTAATACTGATTAGAATAAATCTTCCTCATAACGATCTTCTGATGTCTGCGAATAAATTTGATTTATTCTCCTGCCACGTGTTCCAGATTATTGAGATTTGACCCAATCTCTGATTGCAATAAATTTGGGAGATTGATCGGCTTAGGACATGTGTCCTAGAAGCCACTGGGGGATCTGAACCGCATGAAGATTGAGCCGCATAAGATTTGGGCCGTATAAGGTTCGGGCCACGTGTCAGGGCTGCTTGGGTAGTGGCTCCCCCTTCGAACCTTTGAGCCGCATGGAGATGATCATTGCGAGCCGCATAGGGATGCATCCGCCTTAGCTGCATAGAAATGGTCCTCTTGACCCGCATGGGAAGGCCTCCGCTTGAGCCGCATGAGACTGTTTCGGCCTGAGCTGCATGGAACGACTTCATTCTGACCCGCATGGAAAGTCTTCGCTCGAGCCGCATATGATCGTCTACGTGGCAAGGCCACGTGGCATTTTATGGATCTCGGGGGATTTGTGTCAGAGATTTCTTTCTCTTCCCTAGGGGACTGTCATTATGACAGAGTCATAATTACTTCTTTTGTATCAGGGCAGTCACTTTTTCAGGGTTGTCAGCCGTCAAAGTAATTAATGCAGCATGGGTCGAAGGGGAGCACTGTTATGCCACGTGTCTTCTGAGCCACATAAAATATTTCAGGCCACATAATCCCTGAGCCGCATAGTCTTTCTGTGCCGCATGGGCTGTCTAAGCCGCATGGGGTTCCCTGGCCGCATGGATCATTTTCCATGCTTCTATATTGCCGTTAAGAGATGCCCTATGTTTGGGCCGCATGAGAAGGGTTTGAATCTCTGGTTATAAACCGCATAGAGTTTTCCTTGAATGCAACCGCATAAGCTTCTGACAGACTGATTCGTATAGCATTTAGCGTTGCACAACCTCTTCTGCTTAGAACCGCATATGTCCAATTGATCCGCATAAGCTATCCAGCTAATGTTACTTGGAATTCCCGATTGCTTTGGGCCGCATGAGGTTGTGTTGACCGATCCTCATAAGCTCCCTTGGGGCCGTGTCATCTGAAACTCAATCGAATTCGAGCCGCATTGGGCTTCATTTCATCTGAGCCGTATAGGCTCGCAGGAACTGAGCCGCATAGGGCTTCATTTGATCTGAGCCGCATAGGCTCGCAGGAATTTGAGTTCAGTACCCCATCTTTTAATCCTGTTTCTTTTTATTCTTTTTTCAGTGAACCTCCCGACCAACCCAGCAGGAGAACTTCTTGTGGGTTCGGCTCAGTTTGCCGTGGGCGTGCGGCTCGACGACTTAATCCGTCGTATAGTTGATCAGCTTTCCATTGATGATCCTAGGGAGAGGATAGCTGCCATTAAAAACCAACCCTTCCACTTTCTCTGTTCTATAATGAATTTGGGAAGGCTGGACGGGGAATATCGGAAATCGGCTTTTCTCTTTGGGGATGCCTTTTCTATAAAGAACTCCCGATTGCTGGATGTTTCAGAGCACTGGGATTTTTCTGTAGAAGGAGTAGAGATCCATATCCCCGAGATGGAGCGGCATTATCCTCTCTCATGGTTTAACATGGTACCGTTGGGCAGGATAATGGTGGGCTTCCTGACCCCCGCCCAATCGGGAATATTTGTGGGCAACATCCACTACAACAGGCCACGGGTTCAGTATGTGTGGGCAAGGATTCAGTTAGTCGGAGTGTAATGGGGCTGCTCCCTGGCACTTTTGTAAACGTGACTGGTCCTAACTTTACTTTCATTCGAGCTGATACGTTTCTGAATCAGCTTGCTCTCAAGGGGTCTTATCTCGTGGGCAGGTTGTCGCTGCTAAATTGGATCAACCCCATTCCTACATGGGCCAATCTTACCTCATAGATTTTGAGGAAGTATGGGGAAACCCTTCGGAAAATTGACCTCTACTACGCCGTCCGGGTCACCTGCTACGGGTTGTCCATTAACAAGCCTTTGTTCATAGCTCTTTTGGAGCTGTATAATCGGCGTACGGGGACTTTCTTCGCCCCTGGGGGAGAGCTGGGGCCTGCTCTCCATGAGATGCACGCTGTTTCTAAACTGCCGTAGGGAGGTGAAGCTTTTGAAGTATATACACCGACGAACGAAGAATTCGAAGACCTGGATCGACGATTTCCTGGTTTCGTCGCCGTGTACCAAGAACTGTTGTGCCATCATAGCATCTGCCACCAGATTGCTATCAAGAAAGAAAATAGCTCAGAAGGAAGCGCTCCTCACACCACGGCCTGGGTTTCCTATCTTTTCCAGTTACGTCCCTCCGGTCGAGTTTCATCTCGAAGTCCTCAAACCCCTGAGGAGGTGAAGGACATGATGTTGAAGGTCAAAAGGTCGAGGTCTACCCGTGACAGGTTTGGGAGCCGTACTGACTCCCTCAGTTACTTCCACTATGGTACCCGGGAAATGTCCGATAAAGCGATCTTAGCTGGGTTCTTGATGGTGTGGCTACGCAATTGTGTAGTCTCGGGCGGCGCGGGTTCTATGGAAAGGATCAGCCGCCATTTTATCCTCACCGCTGTGAAATTGGTCTTCAAGGTGAGACTGGCCCTTCTGCCGGCCATGGTGTGTAGCGTACACCACGGCCTCCGCACCTTTTCATCCAAAGTCATTGCTCGTGATACGATGCTGGACTTTGAACGGATAGAACTACCATACCACTACCTCATGGGGTGGTTATTACTGCACTATCGGTCGTTGATGAGGCCAGGAACCGAAGAAGATGTTACTACTAACGACGCCTTCATTTTTTAGTACCATCATCAGCCTTGGGAATACGATACCATGCCAGCCTGCCGGAGGGCGTTGGCGAGGGTTGACGGGCCCGAGTTTTTTGTCTCTCTTCCTCAATTTACCTCCAGCGAAGTGAGGGGAGTACATGTCGACGGCGTTGATCCTCCCCAACTTTTATTTGAGAAGATGCTTCTTTGGTTACGCAACATCCGCCTTGCGCACCTGGTGTATCGTTACCGGAATAACGTATACCTGGAGCCTTATCTGTCCAGTAGATTTTCCCGTCAATTTGGGTATAGTCAATTGTTCCTGGATTGTCCTAGCGCTTGCTTGAGCTTTGAGGGCAGTGTACTCGATGGCGTCCGGGCTTGGCATTATTATAATGCGGTCCACACCCGGGCCAGCTTCTCAGTCCCCGACGCCAAGACGACAGGAGATATTTTGTATATAGCGTCCCTTTATCATGTCGCAGCGAGCAAGCCTCCTGTCGATTTTGATATAAATACTAGCTTCATCGCTGGCACTGGTTTGGCTGAGAAGCCAGAGGGATCCAAGAAGAGGAAGAGAGGGGCGAACAGGGTTCCTGTGCCGAACTCAGAGTCCACTAGGGCGAATGAGGAGGATGATGAACAAGACGCCGATGACTCATCGCATTCTTCAGACGAGGAAGTTGGGAATCAACCTCCTATCATGCCAGATGAAAGGGCGGTGAGTCAGCCGTCTACCTGGTCTGACGAGGTGGTGGAGGATCAACCATCTGCAGTGCCTGGCCCTTCGCGTAAACGAAGCAGGCGCGTGACTACCGCTGATGACCGAACCTATTCTACAAAGCACGCTGCGGTAAGACGTCGTAGGCTGTTTATTGATGATGTGGACGTTGTTCCTGAGGTGATTTGAGTTTCATCTATCTCCTTTCTTCTTCTTCTATGTTATGGCCTAATTGTTTGTTCCTTTTGCTCTTTATAGGCGTCGGATGAGCTCGCTCCTCAGGACCCGATTGCCGAGGCTGATCCAGTCCTGTCTCATTTGGTTAGTAATGTGTGCACTGCTATCATTGCTGCTGGGGTTCTTTCGGTTGCGGTCGAGGATTCCCACCTTGCTGGGACCTCAACCCGGGGAGATGGGGGTTTTACCGTGCCCGTCCCTGAGACATCTGAACCCCAACAGGATGACACTGTGAGTGGGGAAACTACGCCAGCTGTGAACGAGTCGTCGCCTCCATGCTCTTCCCCTGGTAATACAAGCCAAACCATAACTCGTGAATAAGCCTATGTACTCCGTCATCCTATTCTTCAGATTACGTCGATTAATGGTGGCTTTGGATGTTCAGGTCCCAACCCAGTGATGGACATTGCTGGGGCGGACCCTACCGGAGAGGGTCTGGCGAAAACTTCCTGTATCGAGGAGCCTCCATCTGGGTCGAGCTCGGGGGCCCCGGTAGCCGTGCAACTGGGACAAGGGACGATGCTCCCTGCGTCCTCTTCTGCGAATGTAGTTTCGGGGGTCAACCTTTCCGCCCTGCCAAGCCTCCAAGCTCTTCGGGCGGCGGAAGAGGTGCTAACCGCTATTCAAGCGTCTTTTCGTACGGGATTTGCTTCCTTGGTGGCTGGGACGGTCAGTTCTGAGGCTACTCCTTCGGTACTGTCTGCCACGCTCCCTTTGACACCGTCCTCCGCAGAAGTTTTGGATGAGGTATCCCGGGATGTGGTCGACAGTTTCCATCGCCACCTGAGGAGGGGGATCGAGGCAGCTATGAAAAGGGGGACTCCTTTTACTCTGGCCCGTCAATGCGCTGGTGGCCAGATCAATATCCTTAAGACACTCCCTGGTGGAGGGAACTGGCTGCACTTCTGGAGCCTAAATTGTTAGAGGCTGATCGTCTCGTGTCCCAATTTCGCAGGCTGCAGCAAACTGATTTACCTGCGGCGATAAACCAAGAGCGCAATTTCCTTGTCGCTGCGGTAGAAAAGGTGAAGATGGCCCGGGAGTCGCTTAAGCCGGCCATATTGAAAGACCGTCGAGATCTGACTCGATTATACGATCAATGGAGCCGTCGAACTGAAGATTGCACAACTCGGGAAGCAGATGCCTCTCGTGGGGTAACCGATACCCGGGAATAGATCCTCGAGCTCCAAAGAAAGCTGGCCTTCCTGGAGTCCGAGCTCGAAGTTGTTCGTACTGAAAAAGGGATCGCCATTCAGGAGGCCGATAAGCTTAGTAGGGCATCTGCCAATCTAGAACTTGCCCTAAAGAAGATAGAGAACAACTGGCAGGCATATATGTATCTGGATGACGCAGAGCAGTTGTCCCAAGAGGCCGAGCGCCGGGCTAAACAGAGGCTTGAGCGGGGGACTGCCTTGGTGAAAAATCGTCTCTCGGAGTTATGTAATACGGAGATATAGTCGGCCCCTTTTTTCTTGCTTTGTTCTTGTTTTCTTTTTTGAAAGAGACATGGTCCCAAAAGATGTAATGCTTTTTTCTTCCTTCAAATACAGAGTACTTTCCATTCTACCCTTGATTTGCATTGCTTGTTATACCCATGATATGATGGTGGTGTTTGCCCCGCGCGGGGGACTTGTTTGTGGACTCGTCATCCATGGCATACCTTGGTTTTAGGTACGGATAACAAGTTTGGTTAGGATACCTGGGACAACAATGGCAAAGTGGTCATGGGTGTTCTCGGTATCGGGAAAAAGAATGCCGTAGAGCAGCTGGGCTCCCAGGGCATGATGAGATGATGGGCTTGTGCTAAGAAATTTAGCAGAGTATATTTGTGGGCCTATTATCCTTAGCGTACCTTGGCTTAGGATACGGATAATATGATGAAAGGAAACCAACATATTTGCTCAGAGGTTATGAGGACATGGTAAGCATGAGGGTTTTATCGTAGAATCTTCCTGCTCATAGGTAATGAGGACATGGCAGGGGTGACTTCACGGAGGATTTTTGTGGTCAGCAGAGGACATTTGTGGTCAACAGAGGACATTTGTGGTCAACAGAGGACATTTGTGGTCAGCAGAGGATATTTGTGGTCAACAGAGGACATTTGTGGACCTATTATCCTTGTCGTACTCCGGTTGTGGGTACAGATAATAGGTTGAAAGGGAACCGACATACTTACTCAGAGGTAATGAGGACATGGCAAGTATGAAGGTTTCTTCTACGGAGCCTTCCCACTCAGAGGTAATGAGGACATGGCAGGAGTAGGCTCAATGAAGAGGGGGTACATAGAATGACTCAGAGGTAATGAGGACATGGAAGTTCTATGTAGGGGGTGATTTATTTTTGGCGGAAGTGAAACGACTCAGAGGTAATGAGGACATAGCCGTTTTTAGAAATTTGTGGATCGCTTGTGCACTGGAAGTACGGTTATTGGATCATGAGGGAGGATCTCTTCCGGGAAGAAAGTTCAGAGGTATGATCATATATGACTTACTATCTCAAAGAGTGACCGGGATGTGAGTTCAGAGGCACCAGCGGGTATATGACTCGATATTGTAAAAGTGTGAGTTCAGGGGTACCAGCGGGTACATGACTCGATAATCTGGAGAATGGTGAGTGTGAGTTCAGCGGCACCAGCGGGTACGTGACTCGGGATCTGGAGAATCATGAGGGTGAGTTCAGCGGTACCAGCGGGTACGTGACTCGAAAATCTAGAAAATTGTGGATGTGAGTTCCGCGGTACCAGCGGGCACATGACTCCATGAACTGGAGAATATCGTTTTAGACATAGTATTTCTTCAGGAACTTGTCGTTGATGGGCAACATGAGCAAATCCCTATTCTGTTTTGCGAGGCGGTAAGCACCGTTGGAGAATATGACCTCGATGATAAATGGACCTTCCTATTTTGGCTGAAACTTGCCGGCGGTCTTATGAGTCATGACCATCGGCCTCCGGACTGCCAGAACGAGATCGCCCACTTGGAATGTTCTGATCTTGACCTTCTTGTTGAAGGCTCCGGAGATGCGTGCTTGGTATAGTTCGATCCTTTGCTGAGCTAGGAGGCGCTTTTCATCTAAGGCCTCCAACTTTTGTAGTCGGCGTTGGTAGTTATCATCCGTCGTCAATTGATAAGTGAGGGCGACGCGAAGCGAGGGTATTTGAGTCTCTAATGGAAGAACTACCTCACTCCCGTACACCAGGGAGAATGGTGTGTTCTCAGTAGGTGTTCGGACTGTAGTACGGTACGCCCATAAACATTCGCCGAGCTTCTCGTTCCAGTCGCGTTTGTTGGAAGAGACAAACTTCTTAAGGAGTTTGATGATTGTGTTGTTGAATGCCTCTGCCAACCCGTTCGTTGCTGGGTTGTATGGTGTCGAAGCAATATTCTGGATGCGATGTTTGCGCAAAACCGATAGAAGGCGTGGCTTGCAAACTGCGGACCATTGTCGTGGATGATCTTCCGGGGCAGTCCAAAGCGATAGATAATGTGATGCTTGAGGAAGCTGATCACGTTCGAAGTCTTTACTTCTGCAAGCGGGACAACTTCTGCCCATTTGGAGAAATAATCCGTGATCGCAAGTATCAAGCGATGTCCGCGGAAGGAAGGTGGAGTAATCAGACCGATGATGTCCATTCCCCATGCTTCGAATGGCCAGGATGCCACTGTTGGATGTAGAAATTCGGATGGTTGGTGGATGAAGTCTGTGTGGACTTGGCAGGCTTTGTACCTTCTAGCATAGTCTATCGTATCTGCTACCATCGTGGGCCAGTAGTAGCCCATTCGGCGAAGACGGTCTTGCAATTTAGGACCAGGTTGATAGGCCCCACAGACACCGTCATGAGCTTCTCGTACGTCTTCTTTGCCTTCCGCGTTCCACAGACACCGAAGCAATAATCCATCGTAGGATCGCCGATACAACATTTTCGTCTCTGTATCGTAGAAGAATCTGAGAAAACGCCGTCTGATGGAGGTGGCTTCCTTCGGGTTCTCGGACAGGATGTCGTAGACGACGAAGTCAATGAATGGTTGTCTCTAATCTGGGACATCATCGATCGTCTGGGCAGAATAACTCGCCACGAATTGAACGTTGTTCTTGGGGCAGACCAGTTCGTGGCCTACTACGTCCACCGATTGATGAGTATGATTTGGCACTGCTAGGGAAGCGGCCAGACCTGCTAAGGCATTGGCTTCGATATTTCGGAGTCTGGGGACGTGTTCGATGAAGAACCCCTCAAACGACGAGATGATGTTGATTGCTATTTGGTGATAGGGGATCATGTCTTCGTGGCGAACTTCGTATGAGCCCCGGATTTGATTGACGATTAACTGAGAATCGTCGTATGCTTCAAGATATTCTACCCCCAGCTCCCTTGCAAGTTGGAGGCCAATGACCAGAGCGTTGTACTCGGCCACATTGTTAGAGCAGGGTTCTGTGAGAGAGTAAGCACGGTTGATCACCAATCCGGTAGGAGAAACCAGCACCACCCCGACTCTGACGACGATGTTGCCCTTAGGTCCAGTTCTCGAAGCACCGTCGAAGAACATTCGCCATATATCATCGTGAGAGGTTGCATGCGAGTCGGCGACCTCATCCAGGATCTCTTCATATATCCTGGACGATTATGAGCCCGGATGGGCTGCCAAAAAATCTGCCAGGGCTTGACCTTTGACCGCCTTTCGTGGGACGAAGATCATATGGTAGGGGGATAGCAATATTGCCCATGTAGCGAGATGAGAGCTGAGTGCCCCTGGTTTAGTCATGAGGACCCTGAGAGGGTTGACTCGTGAGATCACATGTTTCGTTTGTCCGGTGACATAGTGCCACGTCTTCTGAATGGCAAACACTAGGGCAAGACATTCCTTCTCCACAGCGGTGTATCGGTGCTCTGGCTCAATCATCATTCGACTGAGATAATATATGGCTTGTTCGTGGCCTGCATCGTTGTTTTGTGCCAGCAGAGCCCCGAGTGAGTGCTCTATTGCTCGTACGTAGAGCAGGAATAGTTTTCCAGCAACCGGGGCCACCAGGACTGGAGGGTTCAATAAATATTCTTTGATGCTGTCGAAGGCCCGCTGGCATTCTTCGTCCCATATGAACGAGACGCCTTTCTTCATGAGGTGGGTGAATGGCCGACATCGCCCGGAGAGGTTAGAAATGAACCTTCTGATGTACGCTAGCCTCCCTTGAAGGCCTTTGAGTTCACGAAGATTTCTCGGGGGACCCATCTCCATAATTGCCTTTGTCTTCTCAGGGTCTACATGGATACCCTGGGCGGTGATGATGAAACCCAAGAACTTTCTGCTGGATACGCCCCGAAAGGACTTCGTAGGGTTTATTTTCAAATTGTGTGCTCGCATCAGGTCGAATACCGTCCTCAGATCCTGTAGATGGTCTTCCTTACAACGACGCTTGACGGCGATGTCATCAACATAGAACTCCACCGTCTTGCGTAAGTGGTCCCTGAAGATGATACTCATGGCTCTTTGATATGTGGTGCCAGCATTCTTTAAACCGAAAGGCATGACTGTGTAGCAATACGTGCCAATCGGTGTTCGGAATGATGTGTGCTGTTCGTCATCAGGAGACATCTTGATTTGGTTGTACCCCGAGAAGCCATCCATGAATGACATACGTTCAAAGTCGCAGGTATTGTCAATCATGATGTCTGTGATAGGGAGGGAGAATTCATCTTTGGGGCATGCCTCATTCAGATTGCGAAAGTCGATACAGATTCGAATCTTCCTATTCTTCTTGAGGATGGGTACTATATTGGCGACCCAATCGGGATGTTGTTCCTCATGAATGAAGCCGCTGGCTATCAGTTTATTGACTTCGGCTTCTATCGCATCTATGATGCCTGGGCGGAAGCGTCGCTGTTGTTGCTTGACTGGCTTTTCGTCTGGCCGAATGTTGAGCTTGTGAAGGGCGACCTCGGGGTTTAGTCCTGGCATGTCTTCATAGCTCCAGGCGAACACATCGATATATTCTTTGACAAGCTCCAGTAGCGATTCTCACTCTTCGTCTGTCAGGCTTTTACTGACGAAGATTGGTTTTAGAGAAGATTCGCTGCCGAGGTCGACATGTATAACCTCATCTTCAGTAGGAGGTTCTCTCTGTTCGAACCGCTTTTCCTATTGTGCATCCAACTACTGGGCCCACGGCTCTAGCTCGAGGATTTTGGGGATGTCTTCGTCTTTTTCATAAGCGTCGGCAAATGCCATGTTGACTGACAAGACTTGTCTGAATACATCCCCGATGCTGGTATCAGAGTCGGAAGTTGGTGACTCGGTTGAATGGGAATTCCAGTCACGTTCTTCATCTGAACTTTCAGGGGTCGTCGTGGGTGTTACATACCCTAGTCCACATCGAGTCTTGCTATAGTAGTCCCGTGGTTTACCTGCCGGGACCGGTGGCTTCAAAGGTAACCGTCGCCCCGTGTCGAAGTTCAAGCCTGGCATAGTCTCCAGATCATACCCCTGTTTCTGCATAAGATATTTAGATTGGGGGCTATACAGATACAGAGATAGTTTTTCGGCATCCGATCCAAGGTCGACTTCTTCTTTGGTGAAGGGATGCGGATCGTCCTTCCGACCGAAGATGATTGGATGGTCCCCTCCCTCGATTATTCGGTAAGCGTCTTCTACTGGAGTAAGCTGGATTGTGGTGTAGACATTTGTCACCTGTGTGTGTAGGTGAGTGCCTATACCGTGTTCCATAGCGTACATTGTACAAAGCTTATTAAGCTCGAGGTAGTTCAAAGATAGCCCTTTATTGATGAAGTAAGGTATCTTTTCTAGGGGGATTATATCATCTGTGGAGGGAACATCAGTATGGGCAGCCACATACTTGGCTAGCTCCGGTTCCTCTTCGGCTACCCCTTGTGTAAATGAAGACTGAAAGGACGACCTGGGCAGCTTGATCATCAGAGGTTCAGCTGATGGAGCAGAGCGTGGAGTTGTTGGCAAACTAGCGCCCCCGAGTTTGGTACTCGGTGTGGGGCGAGGAGTGGCTGGTTTGCTAGAAGTGTCAGACCTTGCATCAGGGTGACGACCCTTCTTGGGAAGGCGTATCGTCAGTGGCTTGTCGGAGGGATTGAGCTTCTCCGTTTGGGGCTGACCGACTCTCGGCAGTCTGATTGTTAGTGGCCCCGTTGTAGATCTTGGCACTTGGCCAGACCTTGGCAGCCGGATTATCATCTGCTCTTCTTGTGCCGAGAGGCTGATTGCGTCCTTACGCAGAGTGGCGGCAAGGGGTGCAGACCTGCCCGGTTTGCGAGCTTGGAGGTGGATCGTTAGAGGCTCTTCTGATCCTGTGGCTGTCTCGGTACTAGCTTGTACATCTCCTTCACCAAGATGCTTCTTCGATTTTTCGTATAGGCAGGAGTCTGAGTAGTAAGATTCGACCCCTTTGAAGGGATCGGTATCAGCAAATTCCGTCCTCACGAAGCTGTGTTTGTCGACATATTTGAAGCACTGGTATAGCGTGGAAGGCACGATCATATAATCGTGTATCCACGGACGCCCCAAGAGGATGTTGTAAGAAGTGTCTGCATCTATGATGTAGCAGGTGACTTCGGATTGGAGGTCGCCAATTTGACACTTCAGATGAATCTTCCCAATAGGGTAGCTCCTGCCCGAATTAAAACTGCTGATGGCGGTGCTTGTAGGCGTCAGGCGATGCATTGGGATGCAGAGATGATGTAGCAGACCCTTCGGGATAATGCTTATGGAAGAGCCAGTATCAATGTGCATCCGATCCATCTTTACGTCACCGATGTATCCAGTGTAGTATAGTGGGCGATCGTGCCGATTAGTTTTGTTGAGCATGTCCTGCGGAGTGAAGACGATGTTGGGCATTGCTCCCGTGCAGGCGCTGCCTTGGAGATCTGCAGGCAGATTTTCTCCCGTGAGGTTGACTTGCGCTAGGTATGCGTCGGCATTTTGGAGCGCATTGCTCAAAGCCGTACGAACATCCTTGGAGAGTCTCAGAAGCTCGTATAATGACAACTTGGCTGGTGTGTTGGCCAATTGTGCCAAGATGTCGAAGTTGTAGGGCCTTTCCAGCCCTTGAGCTGCCTCTTTTCGAAGGGATTTGTCGAAGCGAGTCTCCCTCGGCCTAGGCTTGTCGGTCGTCGAAGGCTGAGCCGGTCCCGGAGCATCAGTTGTAGTGGGTTGATGAATTTCAGCTGGATTATCAACCACAGGTTGGGATTGCACTCCAGACCGCGTGACGACGGCTGTAGCTTCTTCGATGTCTGCCGAGATTGTGTGGCAGGTCCTGAATTTTTCACTTTTCTTCTTGTAGGTGGGAGATGGTGTGGGCCGAGTCACTTCTGATACCAAGTCTGGATGGATCCACATGACCTCCCTTCGTAATGTGGTGAGGGGTACTAGACCAGCGGCCTGATCTCGGGGAGAAGGAAGATTAGAGATCTCTATTGTCGCCAGAGGGATGGGGATCACCCCGTCTTGAGTTTCCGTCGGAGGGAAGCTGCCGAATTATACGGACACCATGTTGGCTGCCACGGTTACAACTTCGAAATAGATAGCCAGAGCATTCGAATCGATGAGGTTTTGGATGTACCGTTTTAGCTGGTAGCAGTCGTGTGTAGCATGGTGGACATAGCGATGATAATGGCAGTACTTTGGATTCTCCATCTCTGCCGGCCGTGGTTCCTGTCTTGGTGGAGGAAGCTGAATTCTGTCTCCTTGTATGAGCATGTCCAAGATGGGCTTGACGTGACCGTCCTCAAAGGAGTAAGTGATTTGCGGCCATTATTTGTCTGCCGGCTTTGACTCAGGTTTCTGTGCCGTGTCGGCCACCATAGCCTGCTTGCCCCGATTGTTGGAGGGACTACCCCCATTGTCATTATTGGTGTTAGGACGCTTGCCCTTGTTCTCTCCGTCCGAGATGTGCAATCCCAGCTGGCGAGCCTTCTTCAATCGTTCTTCGGCGCATGTGGCGCTGATGATGAACGTCTTCCAGTCCTTGAATTAACTTTCGCCCATCCAGAGACTGATTGTTGGAAGGAGTCTCTTTTGGCAAATTTCAATAAAGGAGGAATCTGGATTCCCAGAGGGCAACTTTATGGCGGTTTGGCGGAACCGCTCGATGTAGTTCCTTGTCAGCTTTTTCTCCCCTTGGACGACGTCCATGAGGGTGGACATGGTGACGTCCTGCCCTACTTCGTAGAATCTCTCCAAGAACATGCGCTTGAAGCCGGCGAAGGAGTGGATGCAGTTGTCCGGCAGGTTGCGATACCAGTCGAAGGCGACTCCTTCCAATGCCCCGATGAATAATCATGTGAGAATGGGATCGTCATGGGGCAGATGGTCGGTGGTGACCTCGGAGTAAGTGATGTACCGACTTGCTGAGGTCTTGCCATCATAAGGATTAATGTTGAACGGCTTATATCTCGGTGGGAATGGAACATCCCTCCATGCAGCAGGGTATGGTTGCCGTATTCTGAGGTCTTGAGAGTTTTCTCGAGCGTGGAACATGGCTCGGTGCTCTTGTACCTCTCTTCTCGCTTCACGGGCCTCATCTACGGCGGTGGGGGCCGTTGTTTCAGGAGGATCGTTGCCCAGGTTTGGTGCCGCCGAATTCGAGTCCGTATTGACCGCGGGTCCCGCGCTTGTTTGGCCAGGCGTTCCTCCTTGCAGAGTTGGAAGGGCCGCTTTAATCTCGTCTACAGACTTGACCAAAGCAAGCAATACGGCTTCTAGACTGTCGATGCGTTGGCGATCACTGGAACCACCTTGGTTGCTGTCTGTCATAAATACCGTCTTCACATGAGAAGAGATAGACGGAGCGGTGGAGGAAGCGCCCTCCGAATCGTACCCCTGTAGTGAGAAGTCATCGGGGTATGTGGGTATGTTCCCTTCTGATTCAGACTCGGAAGGAACAGTACCCCCAGTCTCCAAGTTTGCCTCGTCTTGAGAGTTGTGGACGTCCTCGGGGATGTCGAGGTTTGCTACCTCCGATGGGAGAGTTGTCTCCCCCGGCTCGTCTTCTTGGAACATCGGATTGCTGTGGAGGCTCGGAGGGGTGCTACCTCCAGCCCCAGTAACCCCCTGTATTATGGACGACGAATCTCCCACTGTAGCAGATTTCGTCTTAGAGCGAGTACCTTGGAAAACTCCGGTGGTGGGCACTCGCTTAGACGATAGTCTTTTAGTCGCAGTGGTTGAGATCTTCGGGCTGGGAACATTTGTCTTCTTCCCCCTTCCATCAGCGGGGACTTTCCGAGCAGAGTTGCAGGAGACGACGGGTGGTGCCTCGTCTTCTGATGATGGCTGTTGCAGTCTTTGAAAGACAGACTGCCGATCTTCTCTCATCGTCGTACTGTTACAGCAGCAGTTGACGATGACTTGGGTGCAGTGACGTCCGTGGGAGGACTCTTTGCACCCCGACGCATCTTCTCTTTCCTTGCGTTTGTGGAGGATGGCCTCACGCAAGTCGGATGGGTCTGGACAGACCATGTTTGCTCCCGAGATTTTGGAAGACTTTTGTGAACCACCTCTCTGTCCGTCTGCCGCCGGAGGCTGGACTCGAGTGGTTCTGTACAACTTCCCATCCGAGGCCCGCGTAACAGTATGCAGAACGCTCCGATGGTCAGAGGTCAGATCAGCGGACCGAACTCGCCAGGCTCGCGCTGCTTTAGACTTCTTCGCTCTAGTGCGTAAGGGCACATAGTAGGAAGAGTCTAAGTGATACTGGAGAGAGTCAGACATATCTTCTTGGGAGAACAAGAGATCAGGACCATACGAGAGGCGGTCGAAGACAGAGCCGCGTGGAGTAGGCGTCATGCGGCTGTTATCATTGGTCCATATGCGGCTGGCAGACGTAGCCGCATAGGCTTTCTTCATACGGCTGGAAGTCTCAGCCGCATGGATCTTCTTTATGCGGCTGGATGATCTGGCCGCATGGATTTTCTTCATACAGCTGGTAGATCCATCCGTATGAGCCTCCTGCATGTGGTTGGCAGATTTGGCCATAGGAGTGCTCGGCTTCTTCTTGGGGCGCATAGAGTCGCTCTTTGTCCCTGAAAGTCCAGCATCGTAGTGCTTTCCTTTGCCGGTCTTGGGGACAGCAGAGTTCTCTACGGCTCGAAGTGGAGCCGCATGAGAATCTCCCTTGCCGTCTTGGGTAGCAGAGAGTACCCCGTCCAGAGCTTGTGGAGGAGCAAATGATTTTGGCCTCCACTCGCAGCGAGCTTTCTTTGTGCGTGTTTGCTTCTGGATCGGACCAGCACTTCCTTCAGAGTGTATCTCTTCAAACGCCTGTTGGTCGAAACGGACGACCATCTTCTGTTGTGTGGAGCCAAGCTTGGCTGCATCCGACTGCGTCACCAACTCCTCAGCCGTGGAGAAGTTTGTTTCCAGCAGAGTCGCCATCGTGTTTGCCATTAATTGTAAAAGTACAGAACAGTTTTATGGGAGGACTGAACTTAGACTTACAATACAAACTCGCTTGTACAAAGAAAGCCAAGGGACGAAAGCCTAGGTACAGCAGACTAAGTACAATTGTTTATTTTAGATTCTGGGGGGTGACGATAGAGGCTCGGAAAGGCGACGGCAGCCCTGCCTTACTCCTTGGACGATCGGTGTGCAGCCTTGGCTCCAGAAGATTTGCTCAGCGTTGAAAAAATGCTATCTTTGCTCTTTCTCTGCTCTTCTCTCCAAGTACTCTGGTGCCCTCTCTGATCTCGAAAAGTGCTCCTGTGTGCGCCTCTCTCTGTGTGTGCATCTCCTTTGCAAGGAAATGGCACCCTGCTATTTATAGGAATGGGATATGATCATTAGGGTTGCAAATGATTGCTTCTTGAAGATGGCGGCGGCCAGTGGATTGGTCAATCTAGGCCATTCGTTTTGATTGTGATGAATCTGGACCATTGAGTATAGATTACACCAAATCTCATCAGCAGTTAATACTGATTGGAATAAATCTTCCTCATAACGATCTTCTGATGTCTGCAAATAAATTTGATTTATTCTCCTGCCACGTGTCCCAGATTATTGAGATTTGACCCAATCTCTGATTGCAATAAATCTGGGAGATTGATCGGCTTAGGACACGTGTCCTAGGAGCCACTGGGAGATCTGAACCGTATGAAGATTGAGCCGCATAAGATTTGGGCCGTATAAGGTTCGGGCCACATGTCAGGGCTGCTTGGGTAGTGGCCCCCCTTCAAACCGTTGAGCCGCATGAAGATGATCATTACGAGCCGTATAGGGATGCATCCGCCTTGGCCGTATGGAAATGGTCCTCTTGACCCGCATGGGAAGGCCTCCGCTTGAGTCGCATGAGACTGTTTCGGCCTGAGCCGCATGGAACGACTTCGTTCTGACCCGCATGGGAAGTCTTCGCTCGAGCCGTATATGATCGTCCACGTGGTAAGGCCACGTGGCATTTTATGGATCTCGGGGGATTTGTGTCAGAGATTTCTTTCTCTTCCCTACGGGACTGTCATTATGACAGAGTCATAATTACTTCTTTTGTATCAGGGCTGTCACTTTTTCAGGGTTGTCAGCCGTCAAAGTAATTAATGTAGCATGGGTCGAAGGGGAGCACTGTTACGCCACGTGTCTTCTGAGCCGCATGAAATATTTCAGGCCGCATAATCCCTGAGCCGCATAGTCTTTCTGTGCCGCATGGGCTGTCTGAGCCGCATGGGGTTCCCTAGCCGCATGGATCATTTTCCATGCTTCTACATTGCCGTTACGGGAAAACTCTACCTTGTCGACAAGTTGTCCAATGACCATGCAAGATCCTTCACTCAAAATGACGTCTCATACAGTCATTATACTTTTAGTGTTATCATCTCTTTCCAAAACCAAGTTCAAGTCTTCTATCCTTGAGTCCCCTCAAGGACCCCTCGACGACCCACAGTCGCGAGCATTCTTTCCATGTTACCATATCATTTCATTCAACTCAATTCCTATTCGATAGTCTTTTCTGCAAAAAACTCATTAAATCAACCATGGTTCATGCCTTAAACACTAAGTCTGTGCATCGTGCCTTAAGCCAATCGTGCTCTACGCGACACTCCTACCCAAGTCGACAGGCCGTGAGACCATAAGACTATGTGGTTATACCCAACCGTAGAACTCGTAGGACCATGCTTGCTACCACTCTGATAGCCTAACATAACTTGCCTGACTTAAACGCACAACGACTCGACGAGCAAAGGCTACGTCAAGCCTCGTATTGCGAAAACGTGCCGCGCATGCGTTCGACTTCTGAACGACCAAGTCATTTGGGCGCCTAGACTTACGCCAGCAGCCGTGCGACACAACTTAACTCATAGGGTGGGTCAAGGCTATGCCAAGCCTTGGACGATGGGACCGTGCATGCTTTATGAAGCATTCATGCGGGCGACGCCTATGACTTAGGCTACGTTCATACTTCGCCTACTCAACCAACTTTCCTTCTCCCAAGCTACGGGACGAAGGAACGAGTGTCATTTTCAAAGCACGCCGTGCACCAACTCTAAGCCGACCGTTGGACCTTTCCATATTCTTAACTCAATTCGAACCGTCGGGATTATTCCCTTCTCTATGTGGATTCGTCTCTCTTATTATTAAGCCTACTTGTGCAAGTTGAAAACATACGATTTATTATATGAAGGCTAAGATGAGACAAGTTTACCGAAACTACCCCACTTGAGCGAGCGGTCGCCTCGACCGAGCGAGACCTTCGAGCAGCCGTTGCAAGGCTAAGTCCGAATGCCGTCGGCGTTCCTATTCCTTCGATTGACCGAGCGGGACAGGGCACTACATCATACACCACTCAGAAAAAGTTTCGTCCTCGAAACTAACTGAGTACTTACTCATCGACTCATCACTCAAAACGACTCTCGCACACATTTTTCCGATATATTTCCCAAATTCGAGCCACGCTCGTGCTACTCTTAATCTTTCCTTCTAAACTTACGAACGCAAAATCCTCGACACCTTTCCGTTCCTCAAGTCTCACTTGAATTCAACGTATCACTTAGTTGGATCGTGCACATATTTTAGGCGTCCCAAAAATACATGCATTTCAGCCAAGCCTCATGATAGAGAATCTTCCATCACCACTCGATTCAGATCATGCACATATTCGGGCGCCCCTGATATACGTACATGTCAACCGAGACTCGCGAGTGGTGCCTCCACAAATCCTACCACTTCGTACTCGGACGTCTGCCTAACCGCTAGGCTATGTCTTTTCGTCAGTATTGGAATCATAGTTCCCAAATAACAATATCAACACTGACCCCATCCTAAGGTCAAACCAAATTGATAGTACGGGGTTTTCTACCCAAGCTCGTATCACTCCGATTTCTAAACATCGAGCATAGATTGCCTACACACATTCCAGCATTTGTCGCACGGGGTCTGAGTCATTCAGCAAAGCCGTCCTACGATCACTCACGTTTCAACCAATTCAACGACATATCAATATCGCCCGTTCAATAAACCCTCTTGCATAGTCTATCCCTTCAAACACGTTCGATATAGTTTGCCTATCAATCTTTCTCAATTCAAGCACGCTATGACGCAGTTTGTCGCTAACCAAAATTTCACAATCCACATTTCCTAAGTCATCTATTCCAATTCACATAATCGATCATAAGGTCGTCTAGCTTAACAATATGTTGTGCCCCGATCTCACGCGATTCAGATTATCCACGGGAGACATGAATCACCATACACGCTCCCACGGGATAGTCATCCTCATCGGGACGTGACTCTTGTTTTATGTCTAGACTAATTCATTCTCGATGCGCGGATTGGACCTACTCAATCCTCAAGTTTATTTCATTCATCAATTGCAATTCCTAACATCTTCGAATTTTCTTTTGCATCAAACTAACAAGTTGAGACAATCAAAGTTGTCGCGTCATGATTTTCCCAGTTCGATCATTCCCGCGACATGAATCACCATGTCAGCGCTCACGCGGAACGATCGCCCCAAATCCGATACAACGCATGTATGAGGCTAGAGTTGCGCTCGCGCAAGATAAGATTGTCGACGTTGTGGTTATCCGTGTAACCATCAAGACACAATCATTTTCATCCAACATTTATCTCGATCAAAATCCTAAGTATAGCATCCAACCGAACAATAACACTTGCACGATCGTCATTCGCCGAGTCAGAGTACCCCCGCGTTATCGCATATCAATCTTTGATATGCCTCAATACCATCGACGATATGCGTAACCTGACGATCTTCCCTTGCAACCAATTTTGAGTCGTACAAATGATGCCATCGTTCGACTGGATAATCTCTTCGATATTCAATTCAAGTTCGATAATTATCCCTGTATCTTAAGTCATCGACTAACATATTTTCTCAATTCGCATCGTCCTTTGCTAACTCAGATCATCGAGCAACATTCAATCCAATCCTTAGAATCATTGCGTAACTTCAAAATCAAACATTTCATGCACGCTATCTACCTGTCGTGCTAACTTTCGTATATTATTCTCAACGATTTCCTTGAATAAGTTATCCTTTTGTACACCCTAACTTTTCCTCGGTTCGATTTTCATCTACTCAATCATTTTCGCATTTCCTACTCGCACAATCCTCAATCCCGTGCACGTTCCGTGCACGTCAATTTCTAGGTCGTTCGAATCCACTTATCGAACTTCATGACAACAACTCACTCAATCTAAGGCTTTGCATATGTGCGACGCTTGCTGATAGACTCATCGACACCCCGAATACTCAATCGATCAACCGATATTCCTGAGACTATCGCATACACCACTTAGGAATGAAGTCATTCAACAAATCCTTAAACTATCATTCAAATCAAAATCGACTTCTTCAACTTTTTTGTTCAAACCATTCCTCGAATTCCAAGCACGCCCATCAATATCGCACCGACGATATCGTCGCTCGATAGCACCCCTATCGATAGTCATCTTACTTTATTCAATCGAGTTCAACCCGTTTCATGCTCGTAATATTATGAATCCTGCACTCGACTTTTCTAAGGTCGACGCAACTTGGTGTATATGCCCAGCCCGACTTAGCCAACCGTGCTTACGTGAACCATCTTTTTGTTTTGACAAAAACTGTTCTCCTACGTTTTGCAAAATAGATAGACTTATTGTATGGACATCCCGTGGGACATTTGAGAGAGAGCGCACCAATGATTTTAACTTTACGGAAGCAATAATTCAGAGTTTGCGAAAACAACGAAGTTAAAGAATTCAATCGACAGTCCAAGGACGTAAAGCCGTGCTCTGATACCATTATGTCACGCCCCGCTCCCGTAGGAGCGATCGTCCTCGCTAAGGCGTGATGCCGCACGAGCCTAGATTTCGCTCGTACAAGGCGGGTTCCATAACGGCCGATTTCAGCGGCTGCGACGGGGTCGTCGCATAGAAGTCCCATGCAGAGACATTAAACATGCAGCAGAAATTTAAAACAAAACACAAGTTATTCAAAGAAGCTCTTTTTTTTATATTGAACAAGGTTACAACGGGAAAGCAAGGCCAAGATTACAATCACTCAAATACACTCGTCTCACATTACAAATCACTCAGCTCTCTCTCATCTCTCAATTACAAGTCTTGAGCCAGCGGATGCTTTAGAAGGCGACGTCCATACATTATGTCCCGTATAAGTCTTTACTCCATGCGGCCGTATGCTTCGAATCGTCAAGGAACTCCGTGCCTCGACGCATCCAAGCGAGCTCCGCGCCACGAGCTTCTACCTGTGCCTGCACATAAAAACTATGTGGGTGTCAGTACTCAACTGTACTGGTAGAATTAGCTCCTCGCCCACCCATACAAAACCGACACGTTTGATTTACTTTATGTAACATAGTCCCTTCTTAACAATTGTCTTTCTACTCTTGCCTTAGGATCAGTTTTAGGACCGACGCCTTGGCCTATTCTGTGTCGCTAGATGTTACGACCCGATCCCAAATTATTGGGTCGAACCGGATCATGCCCAGCCTCCACCGTTGAGAGACGGCGGCAGTAAGCTGTTCTATATGCAGGTATTCACAACAACATCTATATATTTGTCACAACTCGATTATACAGAAATTTTAAAACTTTTATTCAACAATTGAAAAGAACAACTGGAAATGAAAGAACTGAAATAAAGTGCTGAATTCAAAATCTACATAACTCCAAAAAAATAAAACTAGAAAAACTGAAAACGACTAGCTAAACGGTCGGCTCGTCGGCCTCAGGTCCTACGTCCTCCAAGGAGGACTCTGGCAACACCACGGGATATAAAACCGGGTCATAGTAGCTATTGTACAATAGCTCAGCATCGTCAATATCACCTAAAAATGTTGTCTCCAGTCAGGAGGGAGCAAGTACAAATATGCATCTCATATTTCACGTAATAATGGAAAAGTGCAGGCTAAACAGTTGAAACAATATTTTCTAGCATTTTAACAATTGAAAACAATGTGATTTGAATGTGTAATCATCTATGACCGGCTTGGGTTATACAATAGCGTCCTAGTGACGCGATACGGCTTATCCCCGTGTGTAAGAGGGGTAAGCTCGCACAATATGCAATATGAGGGGTATTGGCCATGAACGTTACACTATTCCTCCAATCCCCACAATCAATATCAATCAATATCTGAACCCTAGGAGAGGGTTCCGTGTAGCAATATGGTTTAAACATGTAGCTAGACAATTACTAAATAAAATACAAGAAAACATAACCGTAACTTGCCTCTGTTAATTGACTGGATCGGAAAAGTCGGTACCGAGGATGATGTCAAGTTCGTCTCCGACATCCTACAGTTGAGAACTTGACTTAGAATCATAATGAAACCATTCTAGGTGTGCTAGTTACAATCTCTAGTAGTAGACCCTAGTCAGGTTTTAAGTTATTAATTAATCTACCGGAAATTGGTCTAACGTCGCGACTACGTTCGTTATCTTTTAATTGGATATCCGGTTTCTAATTTACTTGGGAAAAATTAGCCGTTACCGGTTAATTTGCAAAACTTTGTATTTTTATATCATATGTATAAAACTACATTTTTCTTTTAGTGATAAAACATGGACTTCGTTAACTTACCAATATTTTATTCAAGTTAATTTATCGTGAAAAATCTTATTAATTTTATACAAAATAATTAATACCTAAATTATAATTACGCGTCTAATAACGAAAACCAACTCAGAAAAGAAAGTAAAAACCTAAACTACACAATACAGGGTCACAGCGAAATAAAATAGAAAACTGGGCTTATGTCCTTTACAAATTTTTACAAAAATTAATTAATTCCTAGGGCGAGCTCTGAATGCCGTGAACGGTCCAAACAGTAGGCCGAAGCCCTGCACTAAAAATACTAAGAGCAGTAACCCATTCTAAAAATGATTATAAACATAAATATAGTTGTAAAATGCGTCCCAGACTTGGTCCAAATGTCATTTTGCAGGCTAGCGCCTCAACGTACAGAAATCCTGTAGCGTTTGCGCTTCGCCGAGGCTCATTCGACCGATATGGTCGTCGCCTAACGGGATACGCCAAAATCTACTTATCGACAAAACCACTTTTGTAATTCGTTTGCAAAATATCGAATTTGAAAATAAAATCCCATTTTAAAATACTTTATTTTTGAAAACTTTCCCGAAAATTTGGGCAGCATCTCCTCTGTAATTAGGACAACCCAATCATGGGACGGTGCCAAAAGTCAACATAAACAATATCCCGAACCAGGGAAACAACCCAAACCATCCGTAATAATATTCCACACAGAAATAATATCCCACAACCAACACAATAAAGATAAAAGCCGGCATAAATATAAAATCGAACCGTAACCGAAACTAATCGGAAACGTACGCATCCAGCGTAAAACCGAACTACCGAAATATACCGCCGCGACGAATGTCGCGTGTATCCCCGCAATAGAGTCGAAACGATCCCCACAACGGGGTCGAGACCGCGTCATCACAGACTACCTACGTGAGGGACACAGGGATACGAAAATTACCTTGGGTGCTCGGCTAGAGCTCTCAGATGATAATAAAGAAAATAATCCTCGCCAGTACGAAAAAATCCCGAATGCTGAGACAGCAGCTCGGAAACGCAGAATCGGAAAACCCGAAACCACAACAGTCCCGAAACAGAGCGTCCCCGAGGCCGCGGAACGCAACCAGAGATGCTGGCTCGGGGCCGGGCACGGACAGCGGGTCGGGGGTCGCCGGACAGTGGCCGAGGGGCGCGACCGAAATCGCCAGAGAAAGTCGGCAGGGCACCGGGGTGGCCGGCGGGACGCTGGCCTGGCACGGGGGCGGTCGGCGGGAATAGCGCACGCGGCTAGGGCACGGGAGGCGGGATCGAGAGGGAGTGGCGCCGGGCGGAGATCGGGGCCGAGAGGGAAGCGGTGGTCGACGGAGCTGGCGCCGGAGCTCTGGTCGGCTGGGGCTCTGGTTGGGTAGGAGCTTGGGGAGAGTGGGGGTGAGAGAGAGAGAGAGAGAGAGAGAGAGAGAGTTCTGAGGAAAATGGGAATGAGGAAATGGTGGTGGTGAGTTGGTTTATAAGGAAATAAGAGAAGAAATGTAGGGATTAGAGTGGATGGTGTGGAGGGAAAAGAGGAGGAGCAGGAGAGGGTTGTGGAGTGAAATGGGGGTGCTGGCCTGATCGTAGGAAGACCAGGCCAATTCGTGGAGGGGAAAATTTATTTTTTTTATAATTAATATATATAAAAATCAGAATTTTAAAAAGAAGGAAAATAAGGACGGGTTCGGACTGAGTTGGGTTTCGGAAACCGGGTTCGAACTCGGAGTCAGACCCCGGGCACGGGATCTAGGCAGGGCCACAATCAAAAACCCAATAATAATTTTAAAAATAATATCTTTTCCTAATTTCGACTAATAATAATAATAATAATAATAATAATAATAATAATAATAAAGCTAAGAAGATTACACTACAAATCCAATAATTAATAAATTCCAAAACTCCGGGTTTCACAATCTTCCCTCCTTAGAAAATTTTGTCCTCGAAATTAAAGGCATGGTTAGGAGTTACCTCAAGTTTCAAACAGATACGGGTACTGCTCCCACATCTTGTCTTCTCGCTCCCAGGTAGACTCGCCTGGTGAGTTATGCTGCCACATAACTCTGACTATCGGCATCACAGAGTTTCTGGTTCTCTTCTCTCCTCCATCCAATATTGCCACTGGCTTCTCTGGCACTGTGAGGCTGGGTCCAATTTCCAGCTCCGAATGCTCCAATATGTGACTCGGATCTCGGATGTAGCGTCTCAGCTGCGAAACATGGAAGACGTTGTGGACGCCTTCGAGACTTGGGGGTAGAGCCACCCGATAAGCTACTTCTCCAATCCTGTTAAGTACTTCAAAAGGACCAATGTACCTGGGGCTTAGCTTTCCGGCTCTGCCGAAACGGATGGTTTCTCTGGTAGGGGATATCTTCACGAACACACTGTCACCTTCTTCAAACTCCAACGGCCGTCGGCTGCTATCGGCCCAATGCTTCTGTCTGTCCTGGGCAATCCTGAGCTTGTCTCTGATCATCTTTACCTTCCCTGCTGCATCGGTCACCATCTCCGGTCCAAGCAATACCCTTTCTCCTACGTCATCCCAAGCAAGTGGAGTGCGGCAACGACGTCCATAAAGTGCCTCGAACGGAGTCATACCGATGCTAGCTTGGTAGCTGTTGTTGTAAGAGAACTCCACCAAGTGCAAACGGTCTTCCCAAGACCCTCTAAATTCCAAGATGCAAGATCTCATGAAGTCTTCTAGCGTCTGGATTGTTCTCTCTGATTGTCCGTCAGTCTGGGGATGGTAGGCGGTGCTGAACTTCAGTTACGTTCCCAAACTGTCGTGCAAGCTCTTTCAAGAGTGAGATGTGAATCTGGTATCCCTGTCAGATACGATACTTACCCGAACTCTATGAATCCGGTAGATGTGCCGCATGTACAGTGCCGCCAACTTCTCGGTGGATAGACCCACCTTGAAAGGAATAAAGTGGGCTGAATTCGTCAGTCGGTCCACGATAACCCAAATGGCATCCTTCCCTCCTTGGGATCGAGGCAGTCCCGACACAAAGTATATCGTCAATTGTTCCCATTTCCACTCCAGGATGTCTAGCGGCTGCAACAGTCCTGCTGGTCTCTGTCTGCTAGCTTTCACTTATTGACAAATTAAACATCTAGCTACATACCTGGATACGTCCTTCTTCATTTCGTACCGCCACACTATAGTATGCATATTCCGATACATTTTGTTGGCTCCTGGACGTATATAATACTGCGACTGGTGCGCTTCTTGCATCAGTTCGTCCCTCAGTTCGCCAGTTGGTACGCACAGCCTCGTACCATGCTTCAGTGCTCCGTCGCTGGCGATTGAGAATCCTTCAAGTGTTCCTGCCAGCACTTGATCTCTGAGTTTCTAAAGCGTCTCGTCTTGGAATTGTGCCTCATTGACTCTGTCCATTAGACACTGCATCATTGTTGAATCAACTCATAGTATAATGGCTTCTCTTTCCAGTTTTTTTATTTCCTTTTCGGGCAGTACAATCTCCAGTCCAAGCTTTTCCATGTCCTCCAGCAAATGAGGCTCCTTGGTCAAGAACATCGCCATCGGGTATCGACTAAGTGCATCTGCAACAACATTAGCTTTACCCGGATGATACTGCAGGTTGATGTCAAAATCCTTTATCAGTTCCAGCCATCGTCTCTGTCGCATGTTCAGTGCCTTCTGAGTGAAAACATATTTAAGACTTTTATGGTCTGTAAATATTTCCACTCTCTCTCCATAAAGGTAGTGCTTCCACAGCTTCAATACAAATATCACCGCTGCAAGCTCCAAATTATGCGTGGGATAGTTCTTATCATGAGTCCGTAATTGTCTAGATGCGTAAGCAATTACTTTCCCATGTTGTTGAAGAACTCAGCCCAATCCCTTACCGGAAGCATCACTGTATATTGAGAAACCGCCGGTACCTGCGGGTAGCGCAAGTATCGGCGCCGTTGTAAGCCTCTTCTTCAGTTCCTCAAATGCTGACTGGCAAGCTTCCGACCAAACAAATTCTTCATTCTTACTGGGGAGCTTCGTTATCGGCTCAGCAATCCTGGAGAAATCCTTTACAAATTTTTGGTAGTAGCCAGCTAAACCCAAAAAACTTCTGATTTCTGTAACTAAACTTGGTGCAGTCCACTTCTCAATAGCAGCTATCTTCATTGGATCCACCGAAATTCCTTCTCCTATGACAATATGCCCAAGAAAATCCATTTTGTCTAAGAAGAATTCACATTTAGATAGCTTACCATAGAGCTTCTCCTTCCTTAAAGTTCCCAGAACTTTCCTCAGGTGCTCTTCATGCTCTTCTTCAGTCTTCGAGTAGATCAGTATGTCATCGATGAAGACAACAACAAACTGATCCAGGTATTCATGGAAGACCTTGTTCATAAGGTTCATGAATACTGCAGGGGCATTCGTCAGTCCAAATGGCATGACCAAAAATTTATACTGTCCATAGTTGGTGTTGAACGCCGTCTTTGGAATATCCTCCTTCCTGACCTTAATTTGATGGTAGCCAGACCTGAGATCTATCTTCGAAAATACCTTAGCTCCACTCAGTTGATCAAACAGGTCGTCGATCCGGGACAGAGGGTATTTGTTCTTGATGGTGATATTGTTCAACGCCCGGTAATCAATGCTCATCCGCACGGTTCTATCCTTCTTGGGCACGAACAAAACTGGTGCTCCCCAGGGTGAAGCCCCGTCTCTGATAAATCCTTGTGCCTTCAGTTCGTCAATCTGGTCCTTCATCTCCTTTGTCTCCTTAGGGTTGACTCTGTAGCATCCCCGTCTCTGATAAATGTATATAAATATATATATGTGTAGGTGTATATATATAAATATATATATGTATAAATATATTTGTATGTATAAATATATATATGTATACATATATTTGTATGTATGAATATATGTAGAAGAAATAAAAAGGTGTAGCACCCACTTTTTGGAAATAAGGGTATTTAAGTCATTTTAGTCATTTTAGTCATTTTTTGATTTTCTAGATACTATTGGCTTGTGTTTGATTTGGCATTTGATTTAACCTTATATAATCCATATTAGAGGCTACCCATGACGTATGATGATCATTTAGCTAATTAGGAATTTATATTAGGCTTTGGTCCAATTTAGAAAGCCAATTGACCCTTTTTAGGCTATTTAATTAATTGGCCTTTTAAGCCTTTTTGTTAGTGGGCTTAAACTCAACCCAGATAGAGAAGAGGGGCCCATAAACCAACACTAACCCTAGAAGGATTAGCATGGCCGGCCAAATCAGGAAACCCCCTCCCTATATAAATATTTGTATTGGTTTTGACACCCCTTTTACAAAACCCTAGTTTCTAACTCTCCAAAACCCTAACTTTCTCATCCGACCTCCGTTTAACCTCAAACGAAGTGCGTTGTGATCGTGGGAAGGAGGATAACTTGCTGGAGCATTGCTAGCAAGGAGTTGGAGGCGTTTGCTCAGTGGAAACTGGTCGTCTCATTGCTTGAGGAGTCCGTTTTATTAAGATTTCAACTCTCAATAGGAAAACACCTAAACACTATAGTTTTTTCTTGATTTTTCTTCATGATAGCATGCATCTAGGTACCCTCGACCCACCCATGTAGTTTGGTGAAATTTTGTGTCTGTTTGATAGGCGTTTCGGACACGTATCGGAGTAGGGTTTAGGGTGTTCGATAGAATTACCCAAAGAATTGAAACTTATTATTATTCGAATCTTTTTACATATTTTGTTAGCCCTAGATGTAGGGATTCCTAAACCCTAGTTTTGTGATCGATTTGACACGTATTCGTGTCCAAAATTGGACACGCACGCGCTGTACGAGGACTATGCGCGTGTCCTGCTGCTGCTGTGTCCGTTCTCGCTGGACATAACTCGACACGTGATTTTTGAGTTATGGGTAGGGGCAATATCTGTCGTGATGCCCAACAAGTTTGGTTAGGTTTCGTGAAGAGTCGAGAGAGAAATCGACACGGCACGGGTTTTGTACTGTCACGTGCGCGGCCAGTTTTAGCGTCTGATATGGGTGTCGTGTCGCACGTACACGCATCGTAGACACATGACAGGGTGGCTGACATATAGCCACACACGTGGTGAATACTTGTGCACGAGTACGTGGGTGTTCGTGCTCTGTGTCGTATCCACGAACTCGTGGACTGGCCGTACGAGACACAGTCTGCGCGGGTGCGTGCACATGATTCTGAGACTGTGGACACATCGTGTCCTATTATCTGGACACAATAATACTTAGGTAGCATGGTTATACGTATATGACACTTTACCAACCATTAGTTTCGAATATCATTAGGTTTTTGAATGGTTTTGGGTCATGTTAGTATCGAGTTTTGAGTTCCAATTTCCTATTTCAGTATATTGTTCTGTTCCATCATAATTTTTGATATAAATTTCTGTGTAAACCAAAACCTGTAGATCCTATATTATCATATCTAGGAGATACCTACTAGTTTGCATAATAGAGAGGGTTGTGTTCGAGTTGGGTTGGCATAGGGTTATTCAAGTATGTAACAAGATAGGGTATCATGTGAGATAGGTAATTCCTAAAACAAATATTAGTTGGTAGGTTGATCATTGATTTAGGATTGATTTCAGTTAATATCAAGATAGGTTTTAGAGAGTAGGTATTATTGGAATTAGTTGAGTTTACAGGTTGTTAGAGCAGGCTGAATTGGTATAGGGGTGTTTTGCGATGAAGGGTTTGGGGCAGTAGGCAACTGCAGTAGCAGTTGTACTCAGGCCAACAACTGCAGCAGTAATAGCATGCTGTATTGCAGCTGTTGCTGCAATAGTAGGCAGCTGCAGTAGCAAGGCTTTGGCCTAGTGCACATGTATTGAGTGCTAGTGCATGAGAGTGTGTATTTAATTGGAGTTAAGTGATATTGAAGGTATTGAGATAGGTAATACTTACTTTAGGCAGTTAAGTTATGTAAGGTAAGGCAATAGTATACATATATATATAGGGATATGATTAGGTTCATGACTTGGAACCTAGGGTAACCTCAACCTTAACCCCAAAAGCAACATTACATCTAGTATTGACCAAAACTCGACAAATAGGTTAGTGATCTAGGATTGACCTAAAATTTAACCTATAGGCTGGTTGGCCTAACTTTGACCTAGTTTGACTAGTCTGGTTGACCAAGTTGACCCAAGGTTGACTTTGACTTAGATTGACCCAAATCATGTAGAATTTGCATTGAAGGTTTTCCTTATGATATTTAGACTGTATTATGAAATGTGGTTGTTTTAAATAGGATCTTATTACTCCAGTCTTGTCACTTTTTATCATCAGCAGTTCGGATTGCCAGGCGAGTACATTCTCTGATCTTTTTATACTTTTTTGGATATGTACTCTTGTTATATACTAGTATACTTGATGCTGACATGACATTCACACGGATTAGTACCCTCTGGATCTTTCTATGCGATGTTATCCCCTCGGATACATCGAGTATGTCATGTTCATATACTTTATCATGGTCATCATGTACTCCATGTATTCATATTTATCCATGTGCACTCATATGTTATTCATGTACACTCATGACCATATGAGTTCCATATATACAGTAGTTATCCATGTGCAATAACATAACATGCTTTGATCCTTGTGTATTGGTTGGGGCAGGGAGAGTGTAGTTGGTTATGTGATCATTATCCCCAGTAGGTATCCATGTGCATTCCATAGCTGTATCCATGTGCAACCCAAGCTGGTTACATAACCAATTCATGCTCTGATTCACGTAAAAGATTACATCTCTCTATTTATCATATTATGTCTCAGCTTATATTTTCTCTCTTGTTGATTTATCTTTACAGCGATTCATGTATAGTTTTCTATAGCTTGCTTTATATGTCCATTTCTGGTATGAACTGTTGTGAGAGATATGTGCTCGTTCCGTCCTGACTGGGCATGTTAAAAATTTTACAGGTGATGATGAGGAGTACTGTCCTACTTATTATGGTATTGGCTTAGATGACACTGTCGACGTGGACCCAAAGGATGTAACACCCAGTTTTCTAGATGAGGGTAATTTTGAAATTTTGTAATTATAATTATTAATTATTGGTATTTATTTTATATTATGATTTTTAGTAATTTTTTAATTATTTTAAACTATTTTAAATCATGACTTATGATTTTGGTGTTTTGATAGTGTAACCTTGGAGACTGGTTGACCTAGAGCCTAGCCCTATGATTAGGATATTCTGTTTATCATTTCTAGTTTGAGGGTATTTTTGACATTTTTGGGGTAATTTAAATTTATTAGAATTTATGGGAATTTTTAGGAATTATTTTGGAATTGTTTGGACTAGGGTGACTTTGACTAGTTTTGACCCTTGTAGACCAACCTAAGAGCTAACCCGAGTTAGTATGGACTTGGTTAGGTTATATGACTCTAGTCCAACCTAGCCTAATCATTGGTTTGGTCATTAGACTCTAGTTAGCAATAGGAATTAGAAAGTCATAAGTCATGGCTTATGATTTAGAGCCTTTGATAAATCATTTTAACTCATAGCCTTGTAGGTTGGCCCAAAGCCCAAGACAAATACCAAACCCTAATCCCTAGGCATTGTTGACCAGCCACTATATCATTATTGGGATCATCACCCTATAAATACCCTCCTAATTTTTAGGGTTGCCTCTTTCTTAGGAAAGCTCAAAGTTTAAGGAAAGGTTTGTTTCTACTTCTTTTAATCCCTAGAATTCCATTCCTCTTCTTTCTTCATTCAAGTCTCTTCCAATAGGTTCTAATACACCTATTCTTGCTGTCATTAAAGTTTCATTTCAGTTGGTTGTGATTTGAGTGGATTGGGACATCAAGGAGAAGAGCTATTGAAAGAGGGTTATTCCTAGAAGTTCAAGTATAGGTAACTCCTCCATTTCTCCATGAAATTTCGATTTGTTTTCATATTTAGGGAGCCCTAGGAGTCCCCTAAGTGTTTGCAATAGTTTTGTGTCAGGTTTTAATAGTTTCGTGTCCGTTTGGACACGTATCAGACCTGTCCCCAAACTGTTTGTCGAAATGCCTCAGTGAACCTTTTGACCTAATTTCCAGGAATTTTTTGAATAGGAAGTTTGTTTGTGATGTTGCTTATGCATTTATGTTCCTCTGGGGTGTTGCTTGTGTTGGGCTGTGTCGGTTTTGACGCGTGGACACGCGCTGCACACGCACGCGCACGCTCGGGTTGTATCCCCTGCTACTCGGGGTCATTTTCCTCCTCTGTAGGACACGAGGATACGAACCACTTGACACGTGGCATGGGGCAATGACTGACATCCCATGTGTCAAGTCCCATGCGTCCCCGTATCGTGTCGAGGGAGGAATCGATCGTACACGGGGATTGTACCGTCTGTACGTTGTTATGTTTAAGCCACTGATACAGCCTTATTACTATGGACACGACATGCTAGAACCTATTTCAGGCTGACACACACCTAGCTGGACACTAGGTGAACCTACTGACACGAGCACGAGACACGAAGTGTCCTGTGTCGGGTGTACGACACGCGTGCACACACGCACGAGCCTGTGGTCTACACAGTGTCTGTGTGTGCACTGTTTTGTGTTTATTTGTGTTGGACACGTCGTATCCGATTTTGGATGACACGAAATGAAGTGTGGGGCTTGTGTACATGGGTTGTTTCATTTACCAACCAATAGGTTCATGTTTTAGCTTAATTTTTTAATTGAATTCTCATTTACCTAATCAGTTGATACTTGTATTTCTGTCAATATGTCCAGTTTTCAAATATAAAATTGCCTGATATTTTAACCTATCTAATACTGCTAAAATATTGGTTTTAATTCCTATTTTGGTTCTCCTACATGACTACTAAGTGTGTGTTCAATTTTGGGTTGTTTGGTATTATGTGGGAATCAAAATGGGCTTGTATGGAAAACTGGGATGAGAGTTCAGATTACCGAACTGTGTATAGTTCCAGTTTTCAAATGAACTTTGCTACCATTTTAAACCTTCTAAATGCTGTTAACTGTTAGGTTAAGACCCTAAACCATTTCTCCTATATGCGACCTATGTGTATGTCAATTTTGAGTTGTTTTGGTGGGAGTTTGAGTTCAAAACTGAACTTAGAATCTCTAGGCTCAAAACCTGAGATTTCACATAGTGTGTTGATATTCTAATGTGTATTATAGTGTTTGTGTTTCTCCCCAAAACCTGGGAATTGTTTTGGACTGAGTTGATTCAGTTTCCATTTGATGTGCTTTGTTCTTCAAAACTGGGAATTAGTTCCATGACTAAAAACTGAGTTTTAATAAGGTGTATTGATGGTTGCCATGTGTTAGCTGAATTTTGTGTTTTCCTATTGACTTGAACTCTCAATTTCTACACTATATAACTGCTGCCACTGCCTTCCAGGCTTCACACACACACATAGCTACACACCAGTCCACTTTTCCTCTCACACACAAAGCCTTACATACATGTTTCACTCACATTACACACACACACACTTTTACAGTTTTCATTCCTCACTGCTTCACTCTTCTTTTACACACATATCCCCTCATCCACCACTCACAGTCACATACACATTTCCCTCACCTCTCTCACCCACATTTCCCTCTCACTCACTGATTTCAGATTCTTCATTCACACAGCCACACACCACAGGACACTCACACCACACTGCCCTCATATCACTCTATGTACACAGGTTATGTATGCTAACACACACACAAGCCCTCTCTCTCTATATACAAATGTATGTATATATTATATATATGAATATAATATATATATGTATGTATAATGTAATGAGTATGTATATATATAATATAGTTTGTGTATCATATAGGTATCTAATATAGATATTGGCATTGGGTGTATAGGTCATGTTAGCATATATATATAAGTATCATATACATACAATTGTGTGTGAACTATATATGTGTATTCTTATATATGTGTGTATATATATATCATGAGTGTTAGGTTTTAGATATAGATTTGACTTGTGTATGTTTTAGTGATGGCCTATAGGCATGTTATAGCCTATGGCCTGTATGTGAGTCAGTTTGACTAGTGAGCCTAGTTTGGGCTTGTACAGCCTTGTTAGACCTAGAATAGACTTGCTAGACTATAGTAGACTAGTTTAACTTAGTGTGGACTAGTTTGACCTAGTTTGACCATAGTTGACCTAGTTGACTTCTAGGGTTGACCAGAGTTGACCAAGAGTTGACTTTGGCCTAGTCTGACCTAGATTCATATAGGATGTATTGTAGTGTTTCATTTTACCATTTTGGACTTGTTGTGACTTATGCTGTTCTATAGGAGACAGACACCACTCCTCGGACAGTATATTTTCTTCAGACACTTAGGATATCAGGCGAGTACATTCTCTGACCGTTTCATACTTGTCTGGATTTACATTCTTGCTCTAGATTACTGTACTTGATGCTAGCACGATCGTTATCACGGATTAGTACTATATGGATCTTCTTCTCAGATGTTATCTTCTTGTATTCACTAAATACATATTGTGATGTACGTTTCACTTACATATTGTATTTATTGAATACCCTTATCATTGTACACTCATTGTGCATATTGTACTCTCATTATCATATTGAGCCATTGTACAAGCCATTGTACAAGCCATTGTACAAGCCATTGTACAAGCCATTGTATAAGGTAACGTAACTGAATTGGATCCTTGTGTATTGATTGGGGAGGGAGAGTAGAAATGGTTATGTGATCAATCCTATTGTATAAGAAATTGTTTATGTCCATTGTACACCCACGTACAAAGGAGTCCCATTTTATTGTATAACCTAACCCGTTTACATAACCATATTGTGCTCTAAATCACATGTTGCTTACAGTTCTTACTTATCATATATAGATATTTTCCATTATCAAATCTCTGCTGTTTTCATATATATTCTTCTTTCAGTGTTTCCTGTACCTTACTCTATTGCATGCTTTATATTTTCTAACATGAAATGAACTGCGTGAGATGTTTTGTACTCGCTCCCGTCCTGACTGGATCTGTTGAAAATTTTACAGAGGATGATGAGGAACCCTGCACCCTCTTACTTGGAGCTTGCCTAGATGACACTCGCGACCTGGACCCCTGGGGAGGTTCAGACAGCTGCTCAGGATGATACCTTGTATAGTGTAGATAGCTTAGACTGTTCCTTCTTTTCATGTTTAGCTGTTGTCTTTATTTTCAGAGTTGTATATTTTAGAGATGATGAGACTTTGTTATTTCTTTCTGTTGTACCTCAGTTGAGGATTTCTTATCTATTTCCATCATGCTATATCCTACCTTAGATTGTGATTGAGTTGTACCACTGTGTTGGCCTCCTTTTGGAGAGTATATTCATGTTATGTAGTTATATTTCATGACCTAGAACAGCGTTCTATCGTCGACACTGCGGCGTAGGCTGGGCGTTGTTACGTTCTCGTACCCTCACAATGGGTGCGGGTTGTGACACATTTTTAGTGGTGGCCTATGCAGGTCGAATTTATGTAGTGGTATTCGAACTAGAGTATCACTACAGCCTGTAGTAGGATTAGGATATTTTGAAGGTGCTCAATCACATTAGGAAAAACTCCTTATCAGATTCCTTTTGTTTAAAATTGTTGCTTGTTGACTTTCCTCGAATATAAACCGTCCTCCTTTGAATTTTCGCTTCATTCTCAAAAATTGCTTCTTGTTTTGATCTGTTTTCATGATGGTTATGAAGACATGATCTCATCGCTTCGGTTCGGGGAATACTATCGAGAGGCTGGCCACCTCTCGTCCTGTTCATCAGGGCCTCGAGACCGCAGTTTTTGTTGTGCCGACTCAGGTTGGCATTTCTGCTACATAGGAGGTGCACCTCTGCCTGTACAGAGACTTTTCCGATCATTTCTGATTTTTCTCAGCAGCAGCGGTTCATGCAGCATCGGCAGCAGACCGGAAGGAAACTAGCAGGACGAGCTATCGTCAGGAAAGTCAAGGATGCACAGACCGTTGGAGATCTTGCTGCAAGTTCCGTTCTTCTCAATTTCATTCCCGAAATTGTCTTTTATAACTACCTTGAAATCCGATTCCATCTGTTCCTTGTTGATTGATTAATTTTATTATGTTACTCTTCTGTTATGTATGTTTTCTTTTTCTCCTTTCTGAGAAAATCATATGGGCTAGGTCACCTAAATCATGAGATCTAGAATCTTCGATAGTCGTGTTAGTTGGCATAGTGAGGACATGTAGTCAGATTTTGAATGTATTTCTCGGGTATGGGAATTTAAGGTTTTCACCGTCGCATGCGGCAATGTGAAAATTTTAAATACCATGAACCCAGAGGTACGTACCTTAGTCAAGGACTCTGTGATTAACGTAGCCTTGCTGACTAGCATGATGAAGACTCTGGACAACATGATTTTGGACAAACGCATATGATTAACAGGTTGTATCTTGAGAAGGTTTTAAACATCATACCCTTCTGTTGTTGTAAATAACCTAGGAGTAGGGATATTTAGTTTGTGGAGCTTGTTTATAGGTAGATCTTCATAGTGAAATGATATGACGACTTGCAGAGTATCTGTACCCTAGGGATGATAGTTAGCATTGGTATTAGAATAGTAACCTATTGTAGATGATTTCCCTGTTATTTATAATAGTAACCAGTTTATATATAGGATGTTAGTATGCCGTACAGCCTTCATGATTGTTATTATTTTCCCTTATCCTTCCCAGAGAGGCACCCATGACTAGAGCCTGTCCTTGAGTATAGTTGTAGCTTCACCTAAGACTGAGAGGCCTATGTACATATAGATTGCAGATGATATACTTAGGATATATGTGATGGTTGTTATTCTTGAGCTTATGTATATGTGGTATTTGGGATTGGTGTGCTTAGCTTGTAGGTATTTAGTTATGGGTGACTTGATAGGATTGGGAAGTTAGAGCTAGCCTATTATCGAGTTTTCTTTTGCTAATCTCTAGTTGCCAACACTAGGTAGCTAGCATAGGTAAAATCCTAGGAAGTTGACCAGCTGATGACCAAGTACTAGGATGTTGAGAAAATTGACTAGTGATTGACCCTTGTCTATGTGTGACCTAGAAGGGGTGCGATCATCTTAATTTTGAGGACGAAATTTTTATAAGGTGGGTAGGATTGTAACACTCAGTTTTCCAGATGAGGGTAATTTTGAAATTTTGTAATTATAATTATTAATTATTGGTATTTATTTCATATTATGATTTTTAGTAATTTTTTTAATTATTTTAAACTATTTTAAATTATGACTTATGATTTTGGTATTTTGATAGTGTAACCTTGGAGACTGGATGACCTAGAGCCTAGCCTTGTGATTAGGGTATTCTGTTTATTATTTCTAGTTTGAGGATATTTTTGACATTTTTGGGGTAATTTAAATTTATTAGAATTTATTTGAATTTATGGGAATTTTTAGGAATTATTTTGGAATTGTTTGGACTAGGTTGACTAGTTTTGACCCTTGTAGACCAACCTAGGAGCTAACCCTAGTTAGTATGGACTTGGTTAGGTTATATAACTCTAGTCCAACCTAGCCTAATCATTGGTTTGGTCATTAGACTCTAGTTAGCAATAGGAATTAGAAAGTCATAAGTCATGGCTTATGATTTAGAGCCTTTGATAAATCATTTTAACTCATAGCCTTGTAGATTGGCCCAAATACCAAGATAAATACCAAACCCTAATCCCTAGATATTGTTGGCTGGCCACCATATCATTATTGGGATCATCACCCTATAAATACCCTCCTAATTTTTAGGGTTGCCTCTTTCTTAGGAAAGCTCAAAGTTTAAGAAAAGGTTTGTTTTTTAGGGTTGCCTCCTAATTTTTAGGGAATTTGAATTGTTGAAACTGAGAAATGCCTCAGTTAGATTAGTAACCTAAAGCTCATATGCAATTTAGTTCAATTCATTGAACTGAGTTGTATCACTGTCTTGATTCATTTGTGAACTTGAGAGAGTAATCTAAATTTTGAAACTGAGGAATTCATGTGGCTATGTGGAGACAGCCTATTGCACTGAGCTGCATAGCAATATGGTTTCATCTGTTTTAACTGTAGGGTTTATATGCTAAGTTATTGTTGAATCTGGAAATCTCAGTTTCAATGGTGACTCACCCAATTGCTCTGCTCCATGAGAATCTGAGGGGGGATCTTAGATTTAACCTGAGACCAACCTTAGTTAACCTAATGCAACCTGGATGCTGTGCAATGAGGGTTCATTCCTGTTGAACCTGAAATCTGAACTCAATGTAAGTATGGTTACACTAGGAATGAAACCCTATTTTGAGTTCCTTGCGGGATAGATATTAATAGAAGTTGGTTTTAAATCCTCAAGCTTGATGTAACCCATGTTCATTTGTTTCTAAGATAAGTTTCACATGAGGTTTAGATTACCTTGTCTCTTGCTAATATTTTTCCCTTGGGAATTCTAAGAATGTTACTTGTAGAGTGAACTATAATTATAAACTTGCAAACCACAGTGTCTAACCTGGGTTAAGTTATTTCATCACATAATTATGGCAGGTTCCAAGTGTCCTGAGCTTTTAGTTTCAAACTTAGTTAGAACTAAGGATAATTGTTAAAGTGACTTTTCTAGATTAGGAAATAGCTATTTTAAGATTGTTCACTTATCAATTGTTAAATCATCATTAATTACAGGAGGATATCTAGCTCTATTGCCTACTTGTACTTTCCTGGAGCAAGGCAAGTACATTCTATGGTCTTGTGCATTTCATTATATCCTGTGCTTTTTTGATTAACACGCTGCAACACGATATGTATTTTTTGGTGCTCATGTTCCTTGTTCTTATTACTTGTACCTGGGGTGGGGAAATATACTATTTATGTGACCAAACCCAAGAAACAACTCAGGTGTGTTTAGCTTAGACCCCGCATCGTGCACGCGGGTCCTAAGCCGTACCATTCATGTGCTTACCCCTAGCCGGTCACATACTTAGTTATATTTCAAATATAGTACACACATGCAGGAGATATACCTTGTACTTATTTTCTGTGATTCTATGATACCATGTTCTTTCAGGTGCTTACATATCATGTACTTTTATGTTCTTACACACCATGTTCTTTCATGTACTTACACACCCTGTTCTTTTATGTACTTATTCATATGTTCTTTCCTGTACTTTCCATGTTTTATCGTACTTTCATATCATGATGTCTTGTTCATTACCTAGAATTGTACTTTGCTCCGCTCCTGAATAGGATATGTTACAGGTAGCTTGCAGGACATTGTTCTACTCTATGGGCCAGAGCCCAGGATTTAGCTGAGCAGGATGAGGCTTAGCTTGAGGCTTCAGATTTAGATTACTTAGCTTTACTTTGAGATATTGACTTTAGAGTTCATAGTACTTTTCATTCCTGTTGGTTCTGGTACATTATGATATGGTGATCTTTCTGGGATACGTTATAGATGCTGTGATTGTATACTTTCATGTTTATCTGTTAGATTTCCCTAGTTTGGTATAGCTTACTTCGTCGTGTCTAACGACGAAGGCTGGGCGTGTCCGACTCGTGTCCGATTATTCGGGAGCGGGTCGTGACATATTTTTAGTGGTGGCCCATGCAGGTCTATCCTAATGGTACCTAGGTCTTTGCGTACTATTGGGGGACTTGATTAAACTAGGGAAACTTGATCACAGCATAGGAAAAATCAGAAAATAAGGGTATCTCAGGTATATCAGGCATATTGATATTCTATAAACACTTGTTGTATTTAGGTCTAGGTTATTTTAATATTTTTTGTTTTTCAGATAATTCAGACACGCAAATATCAGAACAGTCGATCTACCTTCACTTGAGGGCTTCGAGCTTCCACTGCCTTCTACCACTCTACTATCCCCATGGGTAGTACGTAGTTGACGGAGACGTTTGAAGAGTCCCTTGACAACCAGAGGGAGCATGCCATCCTTTTCAAGACAGACTTGTGGATACACTCACCGAGCCACAAAGGACTTCTGATTTCCAGACTCTCGGATTTTTGGGCTTCCCCGACACTGAGCGCATAACCTGCACCGAGGAGCAGATCGAGAACGTGAAACCGCCACTGAAGTCATCCAAGTCCCTGAGGACTCGACTCCTCTGAAGATTGGAGCTATCAGCCATGAGATCCAGAATGTGGCACAGACAATATAACAAGACCGAAAGCTGAAGGCCAGGAGAGACATGAAGACTTATGATGAAGATAGCAATTAGCCTGGACCCGCAAAGCGTCGTAACACTCCGACAGCGCTTCTTCAGTCACATTATCAAGAGAAAAATTCAGGCCCGCATTTACCGGATGAAGGATTGCCAGCAAGTCGCAGATCACAATGATCGAGGAGCATCAGTATCTCAATAGTCAGCAGCCAGCAACCATATATTTCTGTCAGAGTCCCTGCACTTTAGTCACTTCAGCGGGAGATCCAGATTCAGATCCAGTCAACGATCATTTGTATTTTTTTTGCCACCATCCAGGACATCGCTTCGAGGAGTGCCGCAAAAGGCGAAGGCTATGCTTGTTCTATGGATCGTCTGCCCATCAAGTCAAAGATTGTCCGGAGATCGTTGATCGCACTGCCCAAGAACTAGCACGAGGAGCATTGGACTACAGAAGAATGACGCCTCTCCAGATTCCGCAATCACATGGAGCATTACCGCCAGGATCAACCTATGTCAGGACAATTGAAGAAGTTGAAGTAATTCCAGTCCCGGAGAAACACTGAAGATAGAATGAAGACAGAAGATTTCTTTTGCATGGTTGGGAAAATCATGTATCTTGATTAGCAATCCCGACTTTTCTTAAATTTCTTTTAGCATCTAGACCATTTCTTGAAACTTCTTGTTTTCTATTTTGGAACCTTGGCGAAAATTCGAAACTTACTTCGAAATATTGTTTCCTATTTCGGTAAACTTGTTTCAGATCCACAATTTGATAATTGTTTGAAATCTATTAAACGATACCGTTTGCATATTCATCATTCCTGACCTTGTTTCCTAGTGATGGCTCTTATTTACAAATTTTGTTTCTTTATCAAACTTCTTGTTAATTGATATTTAATCATTTCTCAAGATTTTATTTCGAAATCCTGTTCCTCATTCGAAACTTGTTTAAAGCTCCGTCCTATGCAGACATTGTTGCAAATACCTTTGAGGGTTTTGAAGATTTTATTTCCTATTCGAGACTTGTTTCCTCATTCATGACTTTGATTTTCTAGTCGAGAGTTATTGGTCCACTATTTTGTTTGGACCTTGTCTCCTATCCAAGATTTTGTTTATTTCATGGATACTTGTTCCTACTCGTTTATTGATATTCTGTTCGCTAATCGAACTTGTACTATTCCAGAATTATTTCTATTTGAAATATCATTTTGAAACCTTGTTTGAACCTTCGCTTCTATTGATGCTTGTTTGAGATTCTATTTCCTATTCTTGACTTTATTCAGGACTTGTTCTCTATTTTCGATTTTGTTGCTATTGAGATTCGCTTGTTTCGTGTTTACAATCCAATATATTGTCTCCTATTAGAACCTGTTTTCTAGTCACTATTCTAAACCTTGTTTCCTCGTCAAGATTTTCTAGTCAAGATTTTATTTTCTAATCACGACCTTGTTGATATTGGTTCTCTAATTGAGACGTTGTAACCTATGGGAGGTTATTTTTCCTTCAAAATTTTGTCTGAGGTTTCGTTGTTAATTGAGATGTTGTTGAACCTTGTTTCCAGTACGGGATTTTATTTCTTATTTTGAAACTTGTCTCCTGTCTAATATCTTGCTTCAGTTCATCCTTCGAGACTCTGTTATCCTTTCAGGATAATGTCCCATATATGGAATCTTGTTACCATTCCAGATATCAGTTAATATTCCGTCATGATTTGAAACATTCGTCCTGTCTGAAATTTTAAATCTCCCTGGTTGCTCTTTTGTGATCACCGATGGGATCCCTTGTCGTTCTTAGTACCTAATAAACCCTTGTATTCTAGTAGTCAGATAACCTCACCATTTTCGTGACTTGGACTATTAAAACTTATTTTGAATTCCTTGAAACTCTTTTGAAATTCCTAGGGATAAGGTTGAGAGACTATTCGATGATCTACTGGGGCGTGGCAGTTGCGCGCTGCAGCCATTAGCTGGATTATGGAGACTGAGGGTTCACTGCAGCCAGGAGCGCACTGGCGAGGCAGGAACTTAAGTTGAAGTGATTTCAGAGAATCATAGGTTTTTGAGTACTGTCGAGACTTGTCATATTTTTATGTCGTGATCTCTTGGTTGCTTCGTTGATGATTGTTGGAAAAAGGATATAGTGCATAGAATATTCGGTAACATATCGTTATTTGAGTCACGGAGCCGAAGTTCACTGCAGCCAGGTGTACCCTGGCGGGGTAGGAATTCTAAGTAAAGTGATTTCAAATATCTATATGTTTCCGGATACCATAGAAACTATGTTCCATTCCCTATGATTATTGGTTTTCGAGAATCACAGATCCTTGCACGTTCACCCTGATTTGATACTAATATCTTCCGAGTATTTCTTACGTTCCTCAAATCAACCCTTGCTAATTACCTTCTAGTATTGTATCGTTAGATCATTGATTTCCTCAAATTATACATTGCCAGATTTTGATTCCACACTTCGTTTGTGTCTTGTCTAAATTTTGATCTTAAATCATGTCTGTCTGACCATGACTTTTCTATCTTGTCCTAGCCCACTTGTGTTAAACCATTAATTTTTGATCATACTTAATATTCGTGCCTTCATGATTTTGCTCCTCTAAGTGGTAATTGGAATTTCATTCTTGATTGTCGTTAGATCGTGTTATTTCCACTTCTTGTGTGTAATTATCGTACGGGGTCTCAAGGCTTAGGGAGCATCTCAGAGTTGCGCAGGATCGACAGAAGCACTGGACGGACAGCAGCAGACGGCCACTAGAGCTCGCGGTTGGAGATAGAGTGTTCCTGAAGGTCTCACCGACCAGAGGCAGCATTTGTTTTGACAGAGGCAGGAAGCTCAGTCCGAGGTACACCGGGCCTTTTGACGTGACGACATGGATTCGCGAGGCAGCATACCGACTAGCACTTCCAGCTAGCTTGGAGGGAGTGCACGATATTTTCCATGTGTCTCACCTCCGACGTTACATTCCAGACCCGAGTCATGTGGTGGACTACTCCGAGCTAGAGGTGGGTCCGAGATTGACCTACGAGGAGCAGCCAGTGGAGATCTTTGACAGGAGAGAGAAGTAGCTGCGGAATCAGGTTATTCCACTTGTCCGCGTCATGTGGAGACACCACTCTCCGGACGAGTCCACATGGGAACGCGAGGACGAGATACGGGAGCGCTATCCCAGTTTGTTGTATGAGTGTACCTTGATATTGAGAATTTTAAATACAATAAATAAATTGTGTTTAACCTTCTTGAGATTTTGCTTTGAGATTGTTTTGTTTGTCTCTCGAATTTCGAGGACGAAATTATTTTTAGGGGGGAAGATTTGTAACTCCACTTCCCGATTTTGAAATTTTTTTTTGTTACAACCATTTTAGTGGTCCCCTCATTTGTTTTTTTAAAGTTTTAAACTGATTTTTAGCAATCCTGTAATTATTGAAAAAGAAGAGGGGCTGAATGTTAAATTAATTTGGGCGGAGGGACCTATAAGAAATAAGTTAGAGTAGGGGGGCTTTTTGCAAAGTCTTCATTCCTTATTACTCTGGAGGAGAGAGACTCCATTTCATTCGACTCAAAATTTTCTCCTCCCAAATTTCATCTGACCTAACCCTAACCCTAACCCTAATCGGCGGCGGCCTGCTCGACGACTTCGACGGCGACTTCGATAGCTCCTCTCCTCAGAGCGTAGGCCGATCGACGGAATGTGCGGTGGTTCGACTGGATCTCGAGTACCATTAGATCTCGGTAAGTGATTTTTAGGAACAAATTCCTTGATCCTTCGATGAACTCTCGGATTTATTTCTAGACGATCAATTTTTGTAGATTTCTGTTGTTCGATCTATTGGAGCTTGAGATTAGGACCCGTCCTCGGGTTGTTGATCTCAAATTCGGTAAGTTCCAGCATTGAACAATTTATGTGATGATATTGACGGATTTACTGGATGATCGATCTCTGGCTTCGTTTGTATTCTGTAACATTTTGAGAACTCGAGAGAATTGTCTTAATTGTTGCTCTGGTCCTGTTTACTGTTCTTCCCAGTGGAACCCGAGTTTTAACTGGACAAGGAAGAGCTGTGTTCAATTCTGTGGGAAGTTCATTTTCGAATTCAAATCACACCAGGTAAACTCTGTTCTCTTTGTGAATTGATTGTTTTCCTATTAAGGGTAGCTCGTGTGGTAATTAGGATTCGAATGTATCAATATTGCAGGCATCATGATTCTTTGATGAACCTTATATATTGTAGGCATCGTGGTTCATTGATGAACTTGAGTTATGCAGGCAATATGGTTCATTGATGAATCCTGATTATTTTGATACTTTTAGAGAGGAATGATGGACTGATTGGTGTCTCGAACTGAAGAGTGTACCAGTAACAGCTTGGCTAAATTCTTGGATCCATGATTAGCACCCTACAGTTTTTTTTTAACTAGGGAACGAGTGGTTATTTCACCCACTCTTCTTCTAGACATCAGTCATCTAGATGAATCTCAATTTAGGAGACTAGGCAGGACTTGAAGAACATTAGGAAGGAAGCTAGTAACCTGTCTTTAGATGAATCACTGAAATTTGGCTTCTAATTCAATTTCAGGGTATGTTCAGTTCAGAGATTTATTTTCATTATGTAGCTGGATAGCTAGGAGACCTGACTCTGAGTTGTGTGAACCTGGGAATCAATTCTTGTTGGTGTTACCTGAGAATTTAGTGCAATATGATTTCAGTTTTTACCTAAGAATTCAAGAACTTATCATAAAACTGGAACCACATTGCAGGTTGATTTGTAAGACTGATTTTTAACTTGAACCTCATTTTGGTTCAGCTTGGTATACAAGTATTCATGGATTGGGACTTGATATCCTCAGTTCAATTTCAACTGAACTAAGGACTTGGTACCAATTCGAGTATGGAAGTTAAACTGTTGTTCAGTTCAGTCTTCTAGACTGGATGTAACCTAAATTTGGTGTGTTCCCTTCTAGCAATACATATTTCAGTATGGTCCTGAGCATTCAATAGAAGGAGAGAGTTTTGAACTGAAGTTGCAGAACCAGGGGTTAGCTTACTGATTTGATCTGAGAACCATTTTGAAAATCTGAGATTACTTGTGAACCTAAGTTTTATTTGTGAAACTGATAATTACATGTAACCTGAGCAGTTTCAGTTTGGATTTGAGTTGCACTTCACTGTGAGATCATTTTGCTTATGGCCAGGGGTTAGTTCTGTATTCAGAACTGATATATTATGGAGGAATGGGGGAATTTGAATTGTTGAAACTGAGAAATGCCTCAGTTAGATTAGTAACCTAAAGCTCATATGCAATTTAGTTCAATTCATTGAACTGAGTTGTATCACTGTCTTGATACATTTGTGAACTTGAGAGAGTAATCTAAATTTTGAAACTGAGGAATTCATGTGGCTATGTGGAGACAGCCTATTGCACTGAGCTGCATAGCAATATGGTTTCATCTGTTTTAACTGTAGGGTTTACATGCTAAGTTATTGTTGAATCTGGAAATCTCAGTTTCAATGGTGACTCACCCAATTGCTCTACTCCATGAGAATCTGAGGGGGGATCTCAGATTTAACCTGAGACCAACCTTAGTTAACCTAATGCAACCTGGATGCTGTGCAATGAGGGTTCATTCCTGTTGAACCTGAAATCTGAACTCAATGATATATAGTATGGTTACACTAGGAATGAAACCCTATTTTGAGTTCCTTGTGGGATAGATATTAATAGAAGTTGGTTTTAAATCCTTAAGCTTGATGTAACCCATGTTCATTTGTTTCTAAGATAAGTTTCACATGAGGTTTAGATTACCTTGTCTGTTGCTAATATTTTTCCCTTGGGAATTCTAAGAGTGTTACTTGTAGAGTGAACTATAATTATAAACTTGTAAACCACAGTGTCTAACCTGGGTTAAGTTATTTCATCACCTAATTATGGCAGGTTCCAAGTGTCCTGAGCTTTTAGTTTCAATCTTAGTTAGAACTAAGGATAATTGTTAAAGTGACTTTTCTAGATTAGGAAATAACTATTTTAAGATTGTTCACTTATCAATTGTTAAATCATCATTAATTACAGGAGGATATCTAGCTCTATTGCCTACTTGTACTTTCCTGGAGCAAGGCAAGTACATTCTATGGTCTTGTGCATTTCATTATATCCTGTGCTTTCTTGATTGACACGCTGCAACACGATATGTATTTTCTGGTGCTCATGTTCCTTGTTCTTATTACTTGTACCTGGGGTGGGGAAATATACTATTTATGTGACCAAACCCAAGAAACAACTCAGGTGTGTTTAGCTTAGACCCCGCATCGTGCACGCGGGTCCTAAGACGTACCATTCATGTGCTTTCATGGGCTTACCCCTAGCCGGTCACATACTTAGTTATATTTTAAATATAGTACACACATGCAGGAGATATACCTTGTACTTATTTTCTTGATTCCATGATACCATGTTCTTTCAGGTGCTTACATATCATGTACTTTCATGTTCTTATATATCATGTTCTTTCATGTACTTACACACCCTGTTCTTTCATGTACTTATTCACATGTTCTTTCCTGTACTTTCAATGTTTCATCGTACTTTCATATCATGGTGTCTTGTTCATTACCTAGAATTGTACTTTGCTTCGCTTCTGAATAGGATATGTTGCAGGTATGCTTGCAGGACATTGTTCTACTCTATGGGCCAGAGCCCAGGATTTAGCTGAACAGGATGAGGCTTAGCTTGAGGCTTCAGGTTTAGATTACTTAGCTTTACTTTGAGATATTGACTTTACAGTTCATAGTACTTTTCATTCCTGTTGGTTCTGGTACATTATGATATCTGGATTTGTGGATTATGGTGATCTTTCTGGGATACGTTATAGATGCTGTGATTGTATACTTTCATGTTTATCTGTTAGATTTCCCTAGTTTGGTACAACTTACTTCGTCGTGTCTAACGACGAAGGCTGGGCGTGTCCGACTCGTGTTCGATTATTCGGGAGCGGGTCGTGACAGGACATCTAGTCGAGTGTCCAGAGAGCAATCGAGCCCGCACTAACACGCGCTGTCGCGCGCAGGCAGCTGTACACGAGCACAGACACGCACAAACGTCCGTTCGTGTCCTCTGTAGACACGTCGTGGACACGTATCAGGCTATCCCACGTGTAGCCCTACCCTAGGCGACCACGTGGGTGTGTGCATGTGACACGAAGTGTCGTGTGTCGTGTCCTACACGCGTGTGCACGCGTGCACGATGCTGTCGAAGTGCATAGTTCACGTGTCTGTGTTAGTTGTGATTTGGACACGATTTTGTCTAGTTTCTTGGACACAAATGAACGCCTAGACACATACACATGTGTGACACTATTTACCAACCTGTAAATTTTGATTTAGATGTTTAATTGATTCGTATTCATTGAATTCCCAAAATGGGCTGATACGCATGATACCTTCTGTAAGCCCCTGTTTTTCAAATTTTAGTTAAATTCGTATTAATTAATTTTTAATGTCATTTATAACCTTAAAATAATTATTAGGATTTTTAGGAATTTTCCTAAAATTTTTAAATAATTTTTAAATGGGTTTTAATACTAAAAATATCAATTTGCAATTCTCTAAAATATTTTAATATCATTCTGTAATTTTTAGGATTGTTTTTATATCAGTATGCAATTTATTAAATTGTTAATATATTATTTTGCAATTATTGGATTGTTTTAAGTTGCGGAATACAAATTACTATTTGCATTTAGTGAACTTAGGGACTGGTTTGCAAATTCCTAAACTCTAGGGTTTGTTTTGTGAAACCCAAAACCTAACCCATCCCTGCCCCGACTGACCGACGACCGACGACCGACGACCGACGCTGCCCCCGCCATTTCCGGCCAGCCCGACCGCCTCTCACCCCTATAAAATGACCCCCTCTCTCCACTGACCAAAACCCTAACCCTAAAACCCCACCACGACCACCCACGCCACCGTCTCCTCCACCTTTCCCCCACCGGAACCCTAACTCCGGCTAAACCCCAGCGCCGCCCCTACGACGAACGCCACCCCCTACCACCACCACCAAAGGGTTCGCCGCGACGAGACGACCCCAGCGCCACCCGAGAGCCGCCTCGCCGACGCCTCCTCCGCCGTCCACGACCCTCGAAACCCCATCAACCGACCGGACACGTGAGTGGCAGTATTTCTTTGTGTCGTGCGTGTCTCGTGTTGGGTCTATAATGTTCGCCGTGTCCTGGCGAACACGAGCGTAGGCCTGGACACGTGAAACTCGTGTCGTACGTATCGTGCTGAGTGAGGATACAAGACACCTGTGTCCCTAACTGTCAGGACACAAGATCATTATTAATATTATTTTTTATTATATAAACCATTCAAACCTAAATAAATTAACTAAGTCCTAATCCTAACACTCAGGCCAAGTTGGCCCACTGGCCAGCGGCTGCAGTGTTAGTGCCCCCCTGCGCGCACAGTGGGCCGAGTTCGAGCCCCTGTGTTGTTTTCCTATTTCTTTTCTTTTTTCCTTTTTCTTTTGTTATATATATATATATATATATATATATATATATATATATATTCTTTTGTTATATATATATATATATATATATATATATAACAAAAGAATATATATATATATATATATATATATATATATATAACAAAAGAATATATATATATATATATATATATATATATATATATATATATATATATATATATATATAAATAAAAATATATATATATAAAAATAAATAAATAAATAAATATATATATATATATATATATATATATATATATATATATATATATATATATATATATATATATATATATATATACAAATACAAATACATGTATATAAATATATTTGTATTTGTATATAAATATACAAATAAAAATATATATATATATATATATATTTGTATTTGTATATATATATATATATATATATATATATATATATATATATATATATCTATATATATATATATATATATATATATATATATATTTTTATATATATATATATTTTTATTTATATATATATATATATATATATATATATATATATATATATATACTTCATTTAGTACTTTATTATAATATATATGTATGTATGTTTTTTTTATTTTATGTATTTATGTACATATATGTATATATGTATATATTTTCTTGTGTGTATATTTTTATAGTTAGTAAATTTTATATATAGATATTATTTGTATATATATACATATATGTGTATATGTATATATTTTCATGTGTATATATATTATATTATTTACACTTTATAATTAAGTGTTTTCTTATATATATATATATATATATATATATATATATATATATATATATATATATATATATATATATATATATATATATATATATATATATATATATATATACAAATATATATTTTTATATATATTTGTATATATATATATATATATATATATATATATATATATATATATATATATATATATATATATATATATATATGTTTTTATATATATATATATATATATATATATATATATATATATATATTTGTATAAGAAAAAAAACATATATATATATATATATATATATATATATATATATATATATATATATATATATATATATATATATATATATATATACAAATATATATAAAAAATATATATTTGTATATATATATATATATATATATATATATATATATATATATATATATATATATATATATATATATATATATATATAGAGGAAGGATAGGCATCCCCACAATTTTTGTATCCTCATGCATCCCCATGTTTACATCCGTTGGATGTGCTTTAAGTCATCTAATCTTAACCATTGATAAATCAACGGTTAAGATTAGATGACTTAAAGCACCATCCAACGGTGCAAATAGGGGGGATGCATGGGGATGCAAAAAGTGTAGGGATCTTGATCCTTCCTCATATATATATATATATATATATATATATATATATATATATATATATATATATATATATATATATATATATATATATATATATATATATGCTTTATAAATTAATTATTTTCCTTATACATAGATATATGTACTTTTAAATATATGTATGTATATTTTCACTATGCATAATTTTGCCTTATTAAAATATTAATATTTATTTTGCACTTTTTACCAAACTGTATTTTAGTGTATTTAAATTACTGCAACTATTTGGTGTCCAAGCCTAGCATGGGTTTTTGGGCCCAAATGTGTTTTCACACATTCAAGACCTGTACAAGTCATATTGGACTTGATTCATGGCCTTGGGTCCTGTATTTGAACTTTGGTTCATATTATATACATGGACAAAATAATCAGATAATTAATTATTTAATTTCAATTATGTGCAATGCTGTTTTTGGATTTCTAAAAATACTTAGAGTACTGTTAAAATTCTGGAAAAATAATATTTAGATACTATGTTACTTTAGCTAATTTAGTATAATTTTTGTAGTATTTAATTTACTGTTTTGCCACTAGTTTGGCATATGAAACCAAAACTCATTTTCTGTATACTTAGGAAAGCTGATTTTTATAAAATACTTGTACTGGTTAATAAATTCCAGGAAAATTATAATAAATTTCTATGATTAACAAGGATCACTTTGATACTTTACTTTAAGAAAAACTAGGCTTTTTGTCTATCTCTAAAATTGTTAGAAAACAATGATCATTTGATTTATTTATTGATTACTTACGACTTGTAGCCTTTTGTGTTATTTTGAGTTTTAGCCGTGTTGAACCCCACCCCTCACTAGTGTAAAGACCCTAGAAAGTTAGTTAAAGTAGTGTGTCACCCCACATTGGTCTCCTATGTCAAAGTCATCATTTTGGCTAGGTGCCCAGTCACAAGTCGTGTCACACCTGTTAGTGTCTTAGCGTTTTAGCTTAGTGTAAAAACTAAGTTATTGTATGTATTTCTATAGTGACGAGTTACCGGACATCCATAGCACTGTGATCGCAGCTTGTTTTGTTTTGCTTTGCTAGAGGCAAGTACTTTCTACGAACTTTACATATTGTCACATAAATGAACTGCAAACCCCACCATGTTAAATGCTGATCCTTGGGGTAGCAAGTTAGATCTCTACATGTTGTACTTTCCATTTCTACCATGCTTAGAACAGTCTTGATGTATCTCTCACATGATTAGGATATGGTTTATGGGGAAACTGATGGTAGAGTACGTGATCATGACCCCCCTATTGTAGCGAGCGAGGTCGTATTTTATATGCATACCTTGCCGTAGGCCATTATCCCGCATTTCTGTACGGATGTACACCTATGCCTGTTGACTTGTACGTATGTACATTTTATTTGCATGTACCACAGTACACTTTACATCTATTGACCGATCACGTTCATGCTACAGTTTTAAAACACTACATGTATATCTGTCTCTATGACATATGTATCCTTGCCATGATAGATTGTGTGATGCCATGTTTCCAGTTATTTCCTCTTATGTTCATTTACATATTTCATATGCTAGTTTGCTAGATTCAGTACTTGCTCCCGTCCTGACAGGATAACGTTGTAGGTATCCTTACTGAGGAGGAGTTACTCTGCGACACCTATTATGGAGTTACTGCCGAGGACCCGACTTTGCTTTACGAGGATGTTCCTGCAGGGAACATCACCTAGTTGTCTTTTATATTTTTAGTCTTTTGGGAATAGTCATGTATTAGACTATATATTTTGTAACTGGACATGTATCCAGTTTTACATTTCAGTTCACTTATACTGGGATATTTTACTATATACGACGACTTTTACGTTTGGAGCATTTATGATTCTTCTTCACTTATAGAACTGTTAGCACATTTAGTCTTATCCTGTTGTCTTTAGAACAGCTTACTACGTTTTATCTCAACGTAGGCTGGGCATGACTCGGCCTGGCCCAACAATTTGGGTAGCGGGTCGTGACATGTTTTTAGTAGTGGCCCATGCAGGTCCTGACTAAATTGTTTGGTTACGTTATTGTACCAAGTATGCCTGCAATTAGGAACTTAAGGTAATTAGACAACATTAGGAATGACGCTTAGAACACCTAGAGGAATGCTAGGATTGCAACATAGGAAATTCATCACATGTTTGCTATTATAAATTAGATTTCCTTGTATATGATTGCTTACGTTAAACAAGTCCTTATAAGTCTTTTTTTATGTGTAATTTAGATGGTGCTTACTCGTTAATCCCAATATGTTATCCCCGAGAATAGGGCCCTCCTTATCCAGTCAGCTGACCAGTCGACTGATACACCTCCACCAACCACATTCCCCCACTCCACAGATCTATACACCCAGATGCCTCCTCCACCTTCCACATCCCAGTCCCAGCAGGCCCCGATACTTCCACCACCCCCTATTACTATACCCACCCAGGCTTCCGTCACACTCGACGGGAACCAGCTGCTCACTCTGATTCAGGGGTTCCTAACAACCCATCAGGGGCAGACTACCCTACTCCGCCAGAGCATGGAGCGTTCTGAGGGACGTCCCGTGGTCCCACCACATGTAAAGCCACGGCAGAGAGCGAGGACGATCAAGGACTTCATGAGTCTGATTCCTAAGGAGTTCTTAGGGACTGAGGGCATAGTAGTAGCAGATGACTGGCTAGATTCAGTAGAGAAGAAGCTCCTAGGAGTCAGGATGCCGGATGACCTCCAGGTCAAGGCAGCAGGATTTCTGCTGATAGACTTAGCAGGAGTCTGGTTCCGGAATGAGCCGTTGTTTGCGAGAAGGAGAGCCACTTGGGACCAGTTCAAGACCCAGTTCAAGAAAAAATTCTTCTCGACCACTGCTAGAGTAGCCATGGGGCTACGATTCCAGAACATCCAGCAGGGAAACCGTTCTGTTGATGACTATGCGGCAGAGTTTAGTCGCCTGAGCCATTTCGCTCCTAGTCTGGTTGCAGATCCAGAGGAGATGACCCGTAGGTTTTGCCATGGTCTAGTTCCAGACATTGGTATTCTAATAGTGGCGAACGGTACGACTGACTACTACCAGAGACTATAGTTGGCCCGAGCATTGAGGAGCGTCTTCTATCTAGCAAGAGGCCGGCTTCTGTACATGATGAGGGACCGTCCAAGCGTCAGGCTTTCCAGCAGAGAGCACCGACGCCGCCCCAGCAGACTTACCATCCACCTACATCACATCACCCGACCCCGCCAGTTAAAGCCCCGGGACCCCGACACCAGCAGCAGCAGCAGCGGGGAGCTATATGTTCTTTCTGCGAAAGACCAGGGCACGACAGGTCCATTTGTAGGAAGAGATTGGGGCAGTGTTTAGTTTGTGGGTCTGCCACCCATCAACTTCGGAACTGTCCAGCAGCCAAGGGACCTAGAGGACCGCTTCCTACTCAGCAGCAGAGGTTTGGGCAGCATCTGCAGCAGCAGAAGGGACCTCAGGGGAAGGTTTATAGCCTAGCCCTCGAGCCGGAGCCAGAGCAGGTTTCGAAGCTGGATTACTTAGCTGACGTCATCACAGGTCATGTTTATTTGCATACTTTTTTAGCTCTATGCCTGTTTGATTCTGGTGCATCTCATAGCTTCCTGTCATTAGAGTTTATTTATGAACATCACTTAGTATCTACACCTACTGCAGAGATTAGTAGAGTAATGACGGGAGGAGGACCAGTGCCTATTAGAGCTAGCTATAGATGCTCTATTATGATAGCCGAAAGAGAGTTCGAGGGACGATTCTTTGTGATGCCACTTCCCGGTTATGATATCATATTGGGGATGGACTGGCTTAGCTATGCCCATGCATCTATAGATTGTCATGAGGGTAGTATCTTGTTCAGTCCCCCAGGCACAGCACCATTCATTGTCAGGAGGACAGGGCCGGAGATCAGCCTAGAGCCGAACTGTTGTACGACGGTCGAGGACGCAGCACCGCCACACCCTATCATTAGGGAGTTTATGGATGTATTCCCAGAGGATCTTCCAGGACTTCTGCCTGACAAAGATGTGGAGTTCACTATAGATTTAGTGTCGGGTTCATCACCAGTATCCCGGGCTTGCTATAGAGTGAATCCCAAGGAGGCCATAGAGATGAAAGAGCAGATTGATGACCTGTTGAAAAAGGGTTTTATTCGATCCAGTGCTTCTCCATGGGGAGCACCAGTGCTCTTTGTGCCTAAGAAGGATGGTACAGTCCAGTTGTGTATTGACTACCGGGCTTTGAATGCCATCACCATCAAGAACAAATATCCTTTGCCCAGGATAGATGATTTGTTCGACCAGTTGAGTGGGGCAAAGGTGTTTTCCAGGATAGACTTGAGATCCGGGTACCACCAGGTGAAGGTTAGGCCAGCAGACATCCAGAAGACGGCGTTCAACACGAAGTACGAGTTTCTGGTGATACCATTTTGTCTCACAAATGCGCCAGCTGTCTTTATGAATTTGATGAATAAGACATTTCACCAGTATCTGGATAAGTTCGTTATAGTATTTATCGACGACATCCTGATATACTCGAAGACGCCAGAGGAGCATGCAGAGCACTTGCGGATAGTTTTGGGGATTCTGAGACAGGAGAGATTGTTCGCCAATTGCCGAAGTGCGAGTTCTTTTTAGACCGAGTGGAGTTTCTCGGGCATGTAGTTACTGGAGATGGAATCTCGGTGGATCCCAGAAAGATTGCTGCAGTTGAGACGTGGAAGGCTCCGACGTCAGTTTCAGAGATCAGGAGCTTTCTGGGTTTAGTAGGCTATTATAGAAAGTTCGTCCAGGACTTTGCTAGGATAGCTGAACCCATGACGAAGCTGACACGGAAGGACGCAGAGTACATCTGGTCAGAGGACTGCCAGGCAGCGTTTGAGGAGCTGAAGAGGAGGCTGACGACCGCTCCAGTTCTGACTTTACCTTCAGGTTCTGGAGGTTTTACCATTTACAGTGATGCTTCTGGGAAAGGGCTAGGATGTGTCCTACAGCAGCATGGGAAAGTGATTGCTTATGCATCTAGGCAATTGCGGACTCATGAGAGGAATTATCCTACCCATGACCTAGAGTTAGCTGCGGTTATCTTTGCACTCAAGTTATGGAAACATTACTTATACGGAGAGCGTGTGGAGATCTTTACTGACCACAAAAGCTTGAAGTATGTGTTCACGCAGAAAGAGCTGAACATGAGGCAAAGACGATGGTTGGAGTTGATGAAGGACTTCGACATCGATTTACAGTATCACCTCGGGAAGGCAAATGTGGTGGCGGATGCACTGAGCAGGCATCCGATGGCATGGTACCTGATGATAGATCGGCATTTACGGGAGGATCTGGAGAAGCTCGGTATCGAGCTAGTTCGGCTAGGATCAGTGATACAGATGATGGCGCTTGACATTCAATCAGGTTTGATGGAGCAGATCCGGAAGGCACAGTCTACAGATGAGAGCTTTCGCAGACTTCAACCCCAGGCTTTAGCGGGATTGCTAGATGACTTTACTATAGCAGAGGATGGATCCTTGAGGTATGGCAGCCGATTGTGCATGCCAAAGGGAGAGCTGGTAGAGGCAGTCTTGCAGGAGGTACACCGATCGAGATATTCTATTCACCCTGGTGCTAACAAGATGTGGCACGGGATGAAGAGGGATGTATCGCATTTTATTTCGAGATGCCTAGTTTGCCAGCAGGTCAAGGCGGAGCGCCAGAGGCCAGCTGGTTTGTTGCAGCCGTTACCCATTCCCGAGTGGAAGTGGGAACATATTACGATGGACTTTATCTCAGGGCTTCCTCGTTCCCAAGGAGGGAAGGATGCCATTTGGGTCATCGTAGACAGGCTGACGAAGTGTGCGCACTTCATACCCTTCAAGGTGGGGCTTTCCACCGAGAAGTTGGCGAAGCTATACATGCAGCAGATAGTTCGCCTACACGGAGTGCCGGTGAGCATCGTGTCGGACAGAGACAGCAGATTCACATCCCACTACTGGAGGAGCTTGCAGGAGGAGTTGGGCAGTAGGCTCAAGTTCAGTACGGCGTACCACCCGCAGACAGATGGGCAGTCCGAGAGGACGATACAGACACTGGAGGATATACTGAGGACCTGCGTGCTGGACTTCGGAGGATCATGGGAGAGCTATCTGCACTTGGTAGAGTTTTCATACAACAACAGCTACCAGGCCAGTATCGGTATGTCTCCTTTCGAGGCACTTTATGGACGACGATGCCGCACACCGCTCTTTCGGGATGATATTGGAGAAAGAGTTATGTTTGGGCCAGAGATGATCACGGATGCAGCAGAAAAAGTCGGGATGATCAGAGACAGGCTCAGAGTAGCTCAGGACAGGCAGAAACACTGGGCTGATGCTAGTCGCAGGCCGATGGAGTTTACAGACGGTGATATGGTGCTAGTGAAGATATCACCTACTAGAGGGACGATCCGGTTCGGACGAGGAGGGAAGCTGAGCCCCGATACATCGGGCCATACGAGATACTTGGCAGGATCGGAGAGGTAGCTTACAGGGTTGCACTTCCACCCAACCTAGTAGGAGTTCACGATGTCTTTCACGTATCTCAGCTGAGGAGATATGTTCCAGACCCCAGTCATGTGCTAGAGCATTCAGAGTTGGAGGCGGACCGAGCCTTACAGTTTCTGAGCAGCCAGTGGAGATATTAGACAGGAGAGAGAAGAGGCTGAGGAACAAGGTTATACCCCTAGTGCGAGTAGCTTGGAGCCGTCACTCCCCAGGTGAATCTACTTGGGAGAGGGAGTCGGACATGAGGGAGAGATACCCTTACTTGTTCGATCCAACCGCTGCAAGGGAACCACCCGTTCCTGCTTGATACCTTAGAGGTTAGTTTCGATCGCAGCCTTAGTCATTTTGTTGCATTGCTTGCTATGTTAGAATATTGTAGGGTCTTCAATCCTTGTGAATTTTGAGGACAAAATTTTTCAAGGAGGGAAGACTTGTAAGCCCCTGTTTTTCAAATTTTAGTTAAATTAGTGTTAATTAATTTTTAATATCATTTATAGCCTTAAAATAATTATTAGGATTTTTAGGAATTTTTCTAGAATTTTTAAATAATTGTTAAATGGATTTTAATACTAAAAATATCAATTTGCAATTCTCTAAAATATTTTAATATCATTCTGTAATTTTTAGGATTGTTTTTATATCAGTATGCAATTTATTAAATTGTTAATATATTATTTTGCAATTATTGGATTGTTTTAAGTTGCAGAATACAAATTACTATTTGCATTTAGTGACCTTAGGGACTGGTTTGCAAATTCCTAAACTCTAGGGTTTGTTTTGTGAAACCCAAAACCTAACCCATCCCTGCCCTGACTGACCGACGATCGACGACCGACGCTGCCCCCGCCATTTTTGGCCAGCCCGACCGCCTCTCACCCCTATAAAATGACCCCCTCTCTCCCCTGACCAAAACCCTAACCCTAAAACCCTACCACGACCGCCCACGCCACCGTCTCCTCCACCTTTCCCCCACCGGAACCCTAACTCCGGCTAAACCCCAGCGCCGCCCCTACGACGAACGCCACCCCCTACCACTACCACCAAAGGGTGCGCCGCGACGAGACGACCCCAGCGCCACCCGAGCGCCGCCTCGCCGACGCCTCCTCCGCCGTCCACGACCCCCAAAACCCCATCAACCGACCGGACACGTGAGTGGCAGTATTTCTTTGTGTCGTGCGTGTCTCGTGTTGGGTCTATAATGTTCGCCGTGTCCTGGCGAACACGAGCGTAGGCCTGGACACGTAAAACTCGTGTCGTACGTATCGTGCTGAGCGAGGATACAAGACACCTGTGTCCCTAACTGTCAGGACACAAGATCATTATTTTTTATATTATATAAACCATTCAAACCTAAATAAAATTAACTAAGTGCTAATCCTAACACTCAGGCCAAGTTGGCCCACTGGCCAGCGGCTGCAGTGTTAGCGCCCCCCTGCGCGCACAGTGGGCCGAGTTCGAGCCCCTGTGTTGTTTTCCTATTTCTTTTTCTTTTTCTTTTTTCCTTTTTCTTTTGTTATATATATATATATATATATATATATATATATATATATAAAACAGCATATATATATATATACATAAAATAGTATTCATAATAATACATATATATATATATATTATACATGTATATAAATATATATATATATATGTATTATTATAAATATATATATATATATATATGTATTATTATAAATATGCTGTTTTATATATATATATATATATATATATATATATATATATATATATATATATATATATATATATTAAAAAAAAATATATATATATTTTATATATATATATATATATATAAATATATATATATATATATATATATATATATATATATATATATATATATATATATATATATATATATATATATATATATATATATATATATATATATATATATATACACTTCATTTTAGTACTTTATTATAATATATATGTATGTATGTATATATATGTATTTATGTACATATATGTATATATGTATATATTTTCTTGTGTGTATATTTTTATAGTTAGTAAATTTTATATATATATATATATTTGTATATATATACATATATGTGTATATGTATATATTTTCATGTGTATATATATTATATTATTTACACTTTATAATTAAGTGTTTCCTTATATATATATATATATATATATATATATATATATATATATATATATATATATATATATATATATATATATATATATATATATATATATATATATATATGCTTTATAAATTAAGTATTTTCCTTATACATAGATATATGTACTTTTAAACATATGTATGTATATTTTCACTATACATAATTTAGCCATATTAAAATATTAATATTTATTTTGCACTTTTTACCAAACTGTATTTTAGTGTATTTAAATTACTGCAACCATTTGGTGTCCAAGTCTAGCATGGGTTTTTGGGCCCAAATGTATTTTCACACATTCAAGACCTGTACAAGTCATATTGGACTTGATTCATGGCCTTGGGTCCTGTATTTGAACTTTGGTTCAAATTATATACATGGACAAAATACGCAGATGATTAATTATTTAATTTTAATTATGTGCAATGCTGTTTTTGGATTTCTAAAAATACTTAGAGTACTGTTAAAATTCTAGAAAAATAATATTTAGATACTATGTTACTTTAGCTAATTTAGTATAATTTTTGTAGTATTTAATTTACTGTTTTGCCACTAGTTTGGCATATGAAACCAAAACTCATTTTCTGTATAGTTAGGAAAGCTGATTTTTATAAAATACTTGTACTGGTTAATAAATTCCAAGAAAATTATAATAAATTTCTATGATTAGCAAGGATCACTTTGATACTTTACTTTAAGAAAAACTAGGCTTTTTGTCTATCTCTAAAATTGTTAGAAAACAATGATCATTTGATTTATTTATTGATTACTTACGACTTGTAGCCTTTTGTGTTATTTGAGTTTTAGCCGTGTTGAACCCCACCCCTCACTAGTGTAAAGACCCTAGAAAGTTAGTTAAAGTAGTGTGTCACCCCATATTGGTCTCCTATGCCAAAGTCATCATTTGACTAGGTGCCCAGTCACAAGTCGTGTCGCACCTGTTAGTGTCTTAGCGTTTTAGCTTAGTGTAAAAACTAAATTATTGTATGTATTTCTACAGTGACGAGTTACCGGACATCCATAGCACTGTTATTTCCTCTTATGTTCATTTACATGTTTCATATGCTAGTTTGCTAGATTCAGTACTTGCTCCCGTCCTGATAGGATAACGTTGTAGGTATCCTTACTGAGGAGGAGTTACTCTGCGACACCTATTATGGAGTTACTGTCGAGGACCCGACTTTGCTTTACGAGGATGTTCCTGCAGGGAACCTCGTCTAGTTGTCTTTTATATTTTAGTCTTTTGGGAATAGTCATGTATTAGACTATATATTTTGTAACTTGACATGTATCCAGTTTTATATTTCAGTTCACTTGTACTTGGACATTTTACTATATACGACGACTTTTGCGTTTGGAGCATTTATGATTCTTCTTCACTTATAGAACTGTTAGCACATTTAGTCTTATCCTGTTGTCTTTAGAACAGCTTACTACGTTTTATCTCAACGTAGGCTGGGCATGACTCGGCCTGGCCCAACAATTTGGGTAGCGGGTCGTGACACCTTCACTGTTCAGTTTTTCCTTGGGTTTTAAATTACATTTTTCCTGATTTAATGCTGATTAAATGTTTAATTTAGACCCACCTACATATGTACTGAGTGATGAGTAGGTTAGATTGCAATTTTGATGGTTGTTTGATTTCGAAACCATGAATTTCCAACAGGGATTGATACCAACTGATACTCTTTACTGAGATGAATTTTTCAGAGTTTAATTTGTATTTTTTTGATTTTAATCTTCTTGCTAAACTGATTTTGTGGTGTTAAATGTTAGGGTAGGCTTACATACATGTTTGATGAATGATAAACATGTTCACTTCGATTGGTGTTAATGAAAGGGAATCATTGATTTAGTTTTTTTTGCAAATTGGTTTGGGGTTCTTCCTGTCAAGTTCAGAAAACTGAACTTATTCACTGCTATTCCTCATATTGCCACACATACTGGTTCACACACGCATACACATATAAATTCCATTTTTTCTCTCAACACTCACACTCTCCACACACACCCATGTTTCATAGTTTCCTGTATTTTCCCCCACTGACAAACACACACACACACACTATATTCTAGTGTCCCTGTCATCTACACATACCTATCTAAATTCCCACACACTTTTTCTTAACTGTACACTGTTTTCCTTTCCCTGGTTGTATAAATCAGTGAACCTGAAACTGAGTTACACATTTCCTGTTATCCTGTGAGTTAACATCCTATTCCCTATACCTATATTTGTGACTCAGAGGTTATGAGAGTGCTTGAGTGGGTGAGTGCCTGGGTGAGAGTGATATGCATTGGTAGCAGTAGGCATAGCAGAGCATGCAGCAGTAGCAGGAACCTTGGTGAGTATCAGTTAGATACTCACTGAGATTGAGTGTTGGCCAATGGGCCATTGGTTCATGACATTTAGCCTTGTTGACTGTCCAATAAATGCCCCTTAGTTAGCATATACATGGCTGTCCCCTTTGCCCCATATAACAGTCCTATACTAGCCCCAAACCCAGTCCTTAACATGCCCAAACCAGTCCTTGCTCACTCACCCAAAAATTTGAGTTTACACACACATTCATGTAACTTTCACACACACATGTGCCTAAAATCTGAGAACCTATGTGATAATCTAGACTCACACACATGTGTTTCCCTCCTTACTTTTCACATGATAATATGTGACTTAACCCCTTCATCACCCTTTCACTGTTAGTTGTACCACACATATTGAAACACACATCACTCAAACACATTGTACACTGTCACATTTAATCCACACACACACATATGCATATAACTAAAATGTTATTTAACTGTTCTTCCTATTAAACTGAACTTGGGTTTGATTTCAATGTTAATGTTAATATCTGAGGATTTCCCTTTTGTATAAACCTGAGAATGAAGGGTGGTGATTGTTCACAGTTGGTTAGAACTTGACTGGTATTTCAGTTTTTCATATGTTATTAATAAGATATCATATATTGTAAATTCCTGAGTTCACTCTATCACACACATATGTATCCACACTCTCATGACACTTGGCTCACCCTCTTAACCCACACACACAGGAAACACATGTACACAACACATTACCTTTTCCTATCCTTCTATGTATGTGTGTATATATATATATATATATATATATATATATATATATATATATATATATATATAAATATATATATATATATATATATATATATATGGGTGATACATATATTATCATGTATCCTATATATTATAATGTGTGTATTATATTATTTTAGATATATATGTTAATATATGTATAGGCAGATATGTGTTGCTATAGGTAGTATAGCCTATGGGCCTATAGCCTAGGGCTCATTACCTATGAGTGTGGCTTGAATGCCATTTACATGTGTAGTTGACTTGTATAGCCTAGTTTTGATGTGTGATTGCTAGAATAGGCTGGTTAGGCTTAGCAAGACTTGTTTGGCTTAGGCTTGACCTAGTTTGACCAGTCTAGTTGACTAGAGTTGACTTGTATAGCCTAGTTTCTGGTCCTGTATGCTAAGTTTGGTCCGATTCTGAGACAGTTGATCGGATCGCCATTTTGCGGGCCCCACAGTCCGACTCAACGGGCAATTTTGTGCACGACCCGCCGAAATCCGACTCTGGACATACGGTTAGGTTCGTATCGAAAAACTAGACCTGTAGACATATAGTTTGATGACTTTAAAGACCATTTACTCTGGCACGCTTTTCGGTGCAAAGTGGGCCCAACGGCGGACACCATTTTGACCCGAAATTACCATTTTGCCCCTGTGTCCAGAATTGGACTTAAGGACAGACAATCCTAGCTAATTTGACTATTTTGAGAACGTTGGTAATGTTTATTTCAGCATTTGGAGATTTTTTTTTGCATGTGTTGACTTCAGTGACTCATCTGATGTGGTTGTACTATCGGTTTCTCCAGCTAAGGACCTCAGGGAAGTGCACTTTCTGATTGCTTTCGATTCATAGTAGTCTTTTTATTTCATGTCTATACATATATCTTGCTGCTTGTTGACACGCTCGTCACACGGAGTAGTCGGGAGGGGAAATATCTTTGTAGACATGTGGACTACCCAGAAATATCTCCAAAATGTCTATTCTTGCCTGATAGCAGCTGCACACGACACGTACAGTGTGCCGAATTTACCTCATAGCCGTTCACATGTCGAAACGGATATTTCATACCACATAGGTAGTTGTCTTTTATTTATTTTTCCTTTTCTTCTCCACCGTGCCATGTCATCAGTACTTTCCAGTTTTCATATCTCATATGTTATTTTCATGTCTTGTTAATTCTATTGTGTTTTTGTATTGCCGTCAGTTTGTGTACTTGTTCTATTCCTGACTGGAAACCAATATTTTTCAGGTTAGCTGTGGTTTCACTTAGCTTGGGAGATACGGGTGTACTTGCAGACATAAACCTAGAGATAGATAGTGGTTGTATAATTTTCAGAACCTTGAATTTTCATTAAATATAAATGTTGTAAATGTTGTAATAAATTTAGAAATGTGAATGAGCAGCAAATGTTATATTTTGAGCATTTATTTTTGCGGACTTGACAGCGTTCTACCGTCGACTCTGCGGCGTAGGCTGGCTTGGACACGTCTCGCATCCGAAAAAGCGGGTGTGGGTCGTGACAAGTTTTTATGGTAGCCCATGCAGGTCAGTTTTCGCAAAAGATTGCGAACTCGTGATGGTACTTAAGTTAGTCGTACCATTGCGTTCCTGCGACTAGAAAATGCTCATTCACAATTAAGATTGAATTGATTTAAGAGAATGACTAGGACTAGGAGCCCCTTATTCAAATTGACCATGGGGTAGTTAAGGTTATCAGATAGGCCATGCAATTTAGATAAGGAATTATTGAATTCAAATAGCTTGCTAGATACATTATTGCTTTTGATATGACGATATGCTTCAATGTTAGTCTATTATTCACTTGATTAGTTAGGCTTTCCCATAATTAAGGCTATAATCTTTATAACCTATTCAGTTTTCTTTTGCTCTATTTAGATATAAATCTTATATCATAAGTTAGAACTGTCTTTTTAAATTCTATTTTGTTGTAAGGAACTGGTTTATAATTTCTAACTCTACTATTCATATACGAATCTCGAGGTAGATTGATTCAAGATTTTCCCTCAACCATTGAAATACATATAAAATAAATGTTAGGATGTTCTTATTTTCTTTGTCTTCAGTTATTTCCTTCTCGATCAACCTTTTACTTTAAGGAATGAGACATATAGGCAGGTGTTTACGCTTTCTAGCATAGTCAATTAGTTTGAAACTCTAACAGCTCCTTGAAGTCCTTAGGAATATAGTTGGAGTAAATTTAACGACTGCGATGACTAGACAGTAAATTTAACGACTGCGATGACTAGATAGCAGCGCACTGTCGTCAATTACCTGAGAGCGGAGACTGTGGGTTCACTGCAGCCAGAAGCGCACTGGCAAGGCACAACCCATATAATTGAAATCATTTCGAAGAATTGTAGTTTATGGAACATTGCTAAGACTATTTTCTAGTTGACCTTTTTAGATCTTAGATACTCTTGTGTCAATGTAAGGTAGAGTATCGGATAGCCTATCACAATTGAATCACGAAATCAAGGGTTTGCCACAGCCAGAGTATACGGGCGAGACATAATTCTCGGTAAAATAATTTCAGATGTGATCACAAGTTTAGGATACCATAGAGGATAGGAAAATGCCCTGTATGTTCCATAAGATCCAAAAACAATACTAGTGAAAAGTTCTGTAAGTTGGGTAGCCTATCTCCCAACCCAGCATCTCGTGGTCCTCGTGATCCATTAACGAGGTAATTGACTGACACTAATAGGTTTACCCAGAATATAGAAATTGGAGGTCCATAACCCATTAGTCGACCAAGACCTTATGGACAGGAAGATTGTAGGAAGACTGTATAAGCAAGAACACCAGGTAAGGTTTTGATTCTCTCCAAACTCGAACTACTTGTGCTTTCTTTCCAAAAAAATCTCGCCTACTTATATTTTGACTACCTTGACCAATGCTGCTATTACAGCCTAGTTTTGTAAGCTTACTCTTTTATCGAGCTTGATTCGAGGCATATGTTTATTGGGGACGCCCGCTAACATATTATCTAATCAGAATCATTATATTACGGTCTGATCAACCATGATGCATTTGGTTCGCTCTTCATCTAATTACCCTATGTGGATTGAGATGTAGATGTCTCTAAGATCTCATCTGCGACTGTTTTGACAATTTCTCTTGAATTTTACATTCGCCCTTGAATCATGTAATTGTATTCAGTGACATCTCTCTTGAACGCTTTATTGTTTTGTCTTTCACTGATTGGAAAGATGAAAGCTCGTAATTAATAAATAGATACAGAGTATTTTCTATGGCTATGATAGTTGTACACGCAAGTGTAGCTAACATCGGCCAGCTCTGTGACTGGAACCTTGCCTTGAGTTACTCGTCCTCCCTTCGACACTAAACCTACTATCTTGATCTTCTAGTCATTGGAGTCCGAGAATGATTAGGATCTTCCTTAGATCAATGCCAACCTAGGAGACTACCTATTCTCAAGAGACCAATTATTGTGAGCCTCTAATTATTTGTCTGAAGCTTGCTTTAACTGGAACCCTTGTGACAATAGTTTGGAAGGCTCGACACAAATAGAAATTCATGACTTAGTTGGTAGAAATCTTTTCATATGATGTGCCTTAGAGAATGGTTACCCCGTCGATAACTCTTGTATACAATGGATGTGTATGTCCTCTATTTTATCGACCCTGTGTCATTGTACACACTCGTTTTTCCCATTCATTGAAGAACGATCCTTGACTTGACTTATGTCTACCGTATCCCGTATGTCATGCCTTATTCTTTATTAGCAAGAGTCGAGGTACAATATCCAGACTTTGAAATTCTTTTAACCTTATTTTTAAGGTGGGTAGAAGTCCTGTAGGTCATACAGTTACAAAATGGCTAGGAGGAGGAGATAAACTATTTAGAGGAATTAAAATTTAAGGAGATTAAGGTTAAGGTAGACTTTCCTTTTAAATTTTAAGGAATAGTTACGAGTTAGAATTTCGGGGACAAAATTATTTTTAAGGTGGGTAGATTTGTAGCTCCCCTTCCCGGAATTTTTAAAATATTTTATTATTATTTATTTTATTTAAATGGTGATTTTAGAAATTTTAGAAATGATTATTTAGTTAATTATTACGATAGATAATTTTATTCATGGTTAGAAATTGGAGTACAAGACGACTGGAAAGCATGGCACGGATAGTGCAGTGGCGTGCTTTGGCTAGTGTATTAGCCATACCAGGAAAGACCGAGCCATAGTGATGTCCTAACTAAGAAAACCAGGCCAAGTTGCGACTTAACCTTTATAAATAGTTTAATGTTTCATTATTAATATTATTTGACGTTTAAGTGACCCGGTCGTACCGAACTAGTCAAACTGGACCCGAACTGAATCCAAGCCCATGTAGTCATATAGTTGGACCAAATACGGCCTTGTAGACATGTTTGGGAAATGCAAAAATTTTATATATTTTAGGAATTGGCAATTATTTTCTAAATATTTATTATATGTAAGTTATATGTATTACTAATATTAAATAGCGTCTTAGAGTATTGATACAATTTTCTGGGACCCAGTAATGGAAGTATATGATATGTCCATCCAGGAGCTACTATTGAATTATTTTAATTACTAGTAGAATTATTATTATTAATAATATTATTATTGTGATCATTAAGAATAAATTATTTATTATTATTAGTTATTATTAATTTATTATTTATCAAAAGAATAAATATATTTGTGGATGTGTATTTATATAAAAATATATATGTATATATATTTGTATGTGCATGTATATATAAATATATATACTATATACGTGTATGTGTATGTAAATACAAATATTAATATAATAGGTGTGTATGTGTATATATAAATACAAGTAATACCATGTGTCCATATATGTGTATATATATATAAATATATATAAAAATATGTGTACGTATATATAAATATATAATATAATCTGTGTGTATGTATGTATAAATGTATATAAATATATATATATGTGTAGGTGTATATATATAAATATATATATGTATACATATATTTGTATGTATGAATATATGTAGAAGAAATAAAAAGGAAAAGGAATAAGAATCAGTTGTAGGTCCTAAAAATCAAGTTGCACCCATCAACAAAGTCATCAAAATCAAATTATACATCCTTCAAGTGAACTGCGCAGAAGACAGATTGCGCAACAATTCGATTACGCAGGCTGGACTGCGCACTCATCCAAGTGCGCATGCTGACGTGGCCTCGTCATCATTACCTAACAGAGAATCAGATCTTCTGACAGCTGACAGCACGGAGAACGAGGAAACTGTTCGTTTATCGTGCAGCACAGCGTTCGAGGACAGCTGTACATGCAGCACAATCTGCCTGCAGCGCAATCCAGACCATCACGGTCTATTCTAGCGCAATCCGAAGCCAGCGCAATTCAGGTGGCGCATTCCATCACTACAACTGACAAAGTACACGTGGCCTTCATGCCATCAATGACTCATTACGTGGTAACCGTCTGTACACGATCATGCGTATTTCAATCAAATAATGCCATGTGTCCAATACAGTTGGCACAGGATCAAGTAACTGCCAGCGCAGTCTGATGTCTGCGCGGTCCAATACAGCGCAATCCAACTTGCGCAGTCCAGAATAACTAAAAAGTAGTTATTTCCAGAACTCTATAAATAGAGTTTCAAGTCCTTCCTAGAGGGGATCAGACACACATACAGAGATCAGAGATCATCACCAGAGATCAGGAGTTCTTGCCAAAGTGCTGCTGCAATCTTCAGAGGCTACCGTCTTCAAAGTTCACATCGTCCAAGGGATAAAGCGATCGTCATTCAGATCGGATTCCTATAGTTGTACTTTTCCAGAATTCTTGTAATCTTCTTTACAAAGTTTGTTGAAATAAAGATCAACTTTTGTTTTTGCAAACAAAATGGCGACTCTGCTGGGGACGACTTTCTTCTCCGACGAGGAAGTGACAACTCAATGTGATGTTGCGTCTATCGGAAAGACGCAGAAGACGCTGGTTGTAAAGGTCAACCAGATGGCCTACGAGGCGATGATCAATTGTAGGACCACCCCTCGCACTGCAACAACTTCTGCCACGAACAAAGTGTGCCCTTAGTGGGTCCCTAAGACTGCTGCGCAGTCTACTGCTTCTGCTGCTCAGCCTGCTGCGCAGTCCACTGCCTCTGTTCCCAAGACTGCTGTCTCTGCTGCGCAGTCTGTTACTACTGCTCTTGCGCAGTATGCTGCTCCTCTTTCCAGTGTACAAACTATTTCATATGCTGCCCTGTCAAAGTGCAAGACTCCTGTTCCTCTGGCGCAATTGGCTGCCACTCTGCCTGCGCAATCCACCACTCCAGCAACCAGAGTGCAATCCAAATACTCTGGCAAAAAGACTCCTCCTGCGCAAGCCACTGTGATTGAGGCCAGAAGACTTTCTACCAGAGTCACTCATGCGCAACCTGCCAGTGCGCCATCAACTCATGTGCAAACTGTGCCAGCACAATCCAAGAGAGACAGCCCTTTGGCAAATCTCTCCTCTTCCCACAACAAGGGAAAAAGCTTTGCTCCTCCTCTCAAGCACCCTGTTGCTCCTGCACAATCCACTAGGGGTAGTCTTTTGGCTATTCCTTCTCCTCCCCAAAACAAAGGAAATGGCCTGTTGGTCTTTTCTCAAACTTCCTCGTCCCATGACTTGGAAGACAACAGAGGGAAACGCTCTTTAGCTAACCCTTCTTCACAAAACAAAGAAAAAGGCCCTTTGGTCTTTTCTCAGTCTTCCTCGGTTTTTACCGAAGAGGATCAATCTGAACGTGCTTCGGCACCAGTCAGTACAAGAACTCTTTCCAATAAGGGTTCTTCTTCCCTCATCGCAAAAGGAAAGTGTGCTGATCAAAGGGATATTCTGCCTACTCCGGTAGCAGAGTTCCAAGATCTCCCAACTCTCAAGATATCCCGTTCAAGACAGGGAAAATTGTTGGTGTCTCAGACAGAAACCCCTGGGATTGAGTTTGCTGATCTAAGAACTTATCTCAATCGATCAACTTCGGTGAAACGCAAACAGCCAATGCCGAAGACCAATCAGCATCAGAAGCAAACTTCCAAGATTAAAAATCCGGACACCTATGCCAATAAAATGAGTACTTCCCTGTACATTCAAGGGACAAAACATTTGACGAACCGGAACCATGTTTCGAATATTATCAAAGAACACATCCCTCGAACTTCTGCTCGTCCCGTTGCTGTTCCCGATCTTCGAGAACACCTCAAGCAAAAACGGAACAACATTTCAACATCCCCAGTGCAACCACTTGGACACCATTGCAATCACAAGGTTGTCATCAAGTGTTGTTGTCAGACAACCAGACGATCTGTCTTTGATCGTTTGAACTTTTCAAACTCTGAACCTATGTCAGAAGATGAAGACGAAGTTTTGTACGCTTCTGTCAACATGACTTCCCGAGACACTGGTGGTAGGAAGTGCTCCAAGTACGGCAAGCCTCGCAAGCCAAGTCAGCGGTATTTGGATCTACTCCAAGAATCCTCTGAAGGAGTATTCCAACATACCCGATCCCGAAGCCGAGACACAATCGGTCAAAGGAATCTTCACGATCCTTCTGGTCATCTTCCTCTTTCTCACTCAGGAGATGATTCTTTCTCCGACTATGATGCATACAGTGAAAGCTCAGAACAGACAGTGTCCTCCACTGTACCCAAAGAAGTGATAGCTTATGTTGTCAATGAAGACCCAGATGCTTCCATTTCGGCTAGTCAAGAACAACGAATAGCTGCACTAGAAGACAAGCTAAAGACCATGGCTGAAATGGTTGCAAGTATGCATTCCAATATTGTGGCCCAGCATACAGTACCACCGACCGTACCTCCTACAAATCCTGAAATCATAGCATCGTCGGTGCCTGTCAATGCAGGGCTGGGGGTAGCATCTCTTCCAGTACCTCTTGTACAGATCCAACCTACACCTAGTCAATCAGGTGTTGGGGGTAGTACTTACCATGCTGTTCCTCCCCCTAACATTGTAACTCAGCCTGCTCCTTCCACATCAGTAGAAGATGCCAATGAAGCTGTCAAGCTTCTGCGCACTCAGTTCGAAGCTTTCAAAGAGAAGGACAACTTGCAAAGATTAGGGATCAAACAACCTTATCCAGTTGAATGGAAGGAAGTCCCATTTCCTCCGAAGTACAAAATTCCAACAATCTCGTTGTTCGATGGCAGCACTTCTCCCAGTCAGTTCATTAACCACTTTGAGGTTATGACTGTCCAATTTTAACCAAATGACGCTCTTCTTACCAGAGTATTCGTTGGCTGTTTAGCCGGCGTAGCATACGATTGGTACAGAAGCTTGCCCGATGGTTGTATCACCTCCTTCTCTGGCCTAAAACAAATCTTCTTGGAACGATTCTATGAGGGGATCAACGACATGACTATGTCAGCCCTCAATAAAATCATACAAAGGCACAATAAAACTGCTGAGAGTTTTATTGAAAGATTCTGTCGGGAAGCCTTGAAAATGCCTCCTGGAACTCCGGCTGCTGTTACCATAGACACCTGCAAGGCAAATCTTTTGCCTATCATTAGCATGTAGACGGGGTCTACTCAGTTCCAAGATTGGCCATCTTTTATTGTCAACGCTAAAGCAGCTGAAGTTAGCGCTGACAAATTCAAGCAGTTGGGGATACAAATATCTAACCTCGACCGGAATGAACATCAGACATCGGGTGGTGGCAATCGCCATAACAACCGCAATGGGAAAGAAACTTTGAACATCAACTTGATGAATAAGAACAAAGAATCTCTGGCGGTCAACGTAGCTCCCCCTACGTCCCCTTCTACTCCTTCAGTACCTCCACCAAGGGAACCTCGTCCGAAACTAGAGTACTCTTTTGACGAGAATGACACAGTGAGCATCTTTGATTGCTTAATCAAAAATAATAAACTCCAGCTCCCAGATTCGAAGAGGCCTGATGAAGTCGGTAAGACTGATCATCCCAAGTACTGTATTTATCACAGATTCAATGGGCATCCCACTCGAGCATGTTATGTGCTCAAAGGTAAATTCCAAGAGCTGGTCAATGCTGGTGTTGTCACGCTACAGCAACATGAGAAGACTGTTACCGCTAACATGGTGTCAGTTCAATTCGGTGAGTTTCCGCCCCAGATGGTACAATACGGTGTCATTCCTATCCCCAAAGCTACTCTTGAGATCGAGAATCTCCCTCCTCCACGAAGTGAAGGTCTCGTCCCTTTGTCTCTTGACAATGGCAAGATCATGTGGATCCATCCGGATTTAGCCTCGGAGTTCGAAGTTCCCACTTCCTCCAAGAAGAAAGACCGCTCCAAAGGCAAGACAAAGACTTGCAATATGGTGTCTTTTGATCCTATAGTTGACGAGGAAATCTTGTTGGGCACCAGATCAGGGAAAGTCTATCTGAAAGACTCCCCGAAGCTCAAGAGAATCCTACTTCTTCTTCTGAGCCTGCCCCAGTACAGCCTGCTTCTACTGAGGATATTCCTACTGCATCCTTACCGGTTGTAGAGTCTACTCCTCCCAATCCGACGGTCGCTGACAAAGGCAAATAACAAGTCCGCTTCGACAAACCGTTGAAGAAGTCATCTCCCCCAGGACTTGAAAAGCCTTATAATTTTGATATCTTGGCTCAATTAGCCAATACACCGGCCCGACTGTCTATCTTCGAGCTCTTGTGCCTCTCCAAAGAGACTCGGGAAACTCTGAGCGAGGCTCTCATGCAAGCAGAAATTGTCTAGCCCTTCTGAAGAAGCCAAAAGCAGAACCAGTCTTTTGCCTCTATTGTCATAGTGTGTTGGAGTTAATTCCAAACATAACTTTCACACAAGATGACATGCTGATGGAAGACAATAGACACGACCGTCCTCTCTACTATACAGGATATGTCGACTCAATGAAAGTTGATCGTATTCTGATAGATCCAGGGTCTGCTCTCAGCATTATGCCGAAGACAATGTTGGATGCGCTGAAGATCCCAGTGCATAGGCAATCTTCGTACAAAGGTGAGCCTCTGGACAAGATTCGCCTAAAACTCCAAATAGGCAATCTTCGTACAAAGGTGACCTTCTACATCATCGACAATCATGGTTGTTCTTACAATGCTTTGTTGGGAAGACCATTCCTGTACGAACATAACATTGTTCCTTCGACTCTCCATCAATGTTTTAAATATGTCGATGACAATGGAGAGGTGCAAAAAGAAGTTGCTGATCTCTATCCTTTCAAAGGCGTCGAAGCATACTGCAACGATGCTCGTATGTACAAGAATGAATTCATAAAGGTTGTCCTGTCCCTGGACAGTGAAGAAGAGCAAAAAGTAGTGCCCAATGACACCCTCATCATACCTGTCAAAGGGCGTGTTTCTCGTCCACAGTCCTCCAAGCCACTGGCTATTCACTTGCCAGTTCAGAAGCAACCAACTGATGATGATCAGGATCAAAGGGAGCTCACCTCTTCTGAGCCACTTGTTATTGACCTCCGTCGTAACAAGGAAAAAAGGCAGCTTACCTCTTCTGAGCCACTTGTTATTGATTTATCTCATAACAAGGATAAAAGGGAGCTCACCTCCTCTGAGCCGCTTGTTATCGACCTCCGTCGTAACAAGGCCAATCCTCTTCCACGTTCTTCTTCTCCCCCTCTTGTAATCAATCTGACCAAGCCTGCTAAGGCTAAAGGTCCTGCTATAAATACAAATGTACAAATTAATGAAAAAGTATCTACTTTCCAGTATACTGATGTCATTTATCATGCTAAGTGCTATTTGGATATGTTAGATAGCTTTCAATCATTTACAATGGGAGTTGTATAATCTCTTCAAACAGAAGTCTCACTCGAACTTCCAAAAGTTTCATATCGTATTGTTCCCGCTCGTAAGAAAGGCGAGAGTCCAATACTTTTTAGTAAAGGACCGGAACAACAATTTAGCTATACGGATGATAGCAAAAGTAACGACACGGGCCATCTTCAACTCCGTCGTTACAGTCAACAATCAAAAGATATCATCCGAAAGATGGGTTATGACTTCAAGAGTGGCCTCAACTACGGTAAAGGAAGAAGAACTCCTATCGTACGGCTGTGCCAAAAGAGAAGTCAGAGATGTACTACAGCCGGACCAAAAGAGGTCTCGGATATGCTTCTCCTCCGGTATTATCCCCTGCAGCTTCTGAATCTGATAGTGAGGAGCGCTCTAACTCTTCTGATTCCAGATTATGGGATTCTGACACCAGCATCGGTCAAGTTCATCGATTGACTGTATCTTTTAACATGGACTCCGTCGAACTTCCAGAAGGCTATGACGAGGATATTGAAGAAAATCACGAAATAGATCCTTGGGCTCAACGAATGGATACCTAGTGGGAACTCCGATTTGAACAAAGGGAACCTCCTACTGAAGATCAATTAGTTCAAATTGATGTAGGAGAGAGCGGGTCACCTCGTCCAATATTCATCAGCAAGAACCTTTCAGAGGCAGATAAGCAAGAATTAATTCTTCTGATTAAAGAATACATTGATGTCTTTGCCTGGAGCTATGAAGATATGCCAGGTCTAGATCCTAAAGTTGCTACTCACAATTGAACATCTTGACGAATGCAAAACCGGTCAAACAGCAACAACGGCGTTTCAAGCCAGAAATGATAGACGCAATCGACGATGAAGTCAAGAAGCTCATCGCTTGTGGCTTTATTCGAGAAGAGCAACATCCTGATTGGGTATCCAATGTCGTCCCAGTTCAAAAGAAAATCAGAAAAGTTCGAGTCTGCATCGACTTTTGGGATCTTAATGAAGCCTGTCCAAAAGATGAATTTCCTCTCCCTATCACGGACGTCATGATCGACAACACCTATGGGTTCGAAAGAATATCTTTCATGGACGGATTCTCCGGATACAATCAGATTCGGATGAATCTTGAAGATGAAAAGCATAATTCTTTTCGCACTCCTCGCGGAGTCTACTGCTATACTGTGATGCCATTTGGTCTCAAGAACGCTGGTGCAACATACCAACGAGCCATGAGTACCATCTTTCGAGATCATCTGCACAAGACTGTCGAATGCTACGTCGACGATATTGCTGTCAAAAGTCGTCTAAAGGAAGATCACATCCAAGACTTGAGAACTATCTTCAATCTCATGCGCCAACATCAACTCAAAATGAATCCCACCAAGTCATTCTTGGGTGTCTCTAGTAGGAAATTTCTCGGCTTCGTCATTACCTCTAAGGGTATACACGTGGATCCCGAGAAGATCAAAGCCATTCAAGAGATGCGTCCTCCACGCAACCTAAAAGAGCTACGAGGATTCCAAGGTCGAATTACGTACATCAGGAGATTCATTTCGAATCTGTCTAGACGCTGCAGAATATTTACTCAACTAATGAAAAAGGGTGTATCTTTCGTTTGGACCGAAGAATGTCAACGAGCGTTTGACGACATAAAGCGGTATCTCATGAGCCCACCAGTCTTGGTACCACCAATCTCGGGCATACCATTCTTAATGTATGTCCGTGCTATGGACCATTCATTGGGCGCCTTACTTGCCCAAAAGAACAAAGAAGGCCACGAACAAGCCATCTACTACCTTAGTCGTACTATGATTGGTGCTGAACACCGTTATAGTCCGGTCGAAAAAGAATGCCTAGCTCTTATGCTTGCTGTTCAGAAGACTCGGCATTATATCATTGGCCAAACTATTCATGTCATATTCCGAGTTAATCCTCTTCGGGTACTGACGAAGAAGCCTAGCACACTCAATTCTCGGCTGGCTACATGGGCCATTCTACTAGCCCAATATGATATGGTATATGTTCCTCAAAAGTTTGTCAAAGGTCAAGCACTGGCGAATTTCTTAGCAGCTCATCCTGTTCCAGAAACATCCAAACTCTATGATGAAATTCCAGACAAGACTTTGGAATCTAATGCAGTCTCTAAAGAATTTCTTACTTGGCGTCTATTCTTTGACGGTGCATCCAGGATTGGACCCAATGGTGCCATTGTCGCAGGAGTTGGAGTTGTCCTTATTTCTCCAGACGGGTCAGCTATCCAAAGAGCATACTCCCTAGATGAGCCTTGCTCCAACAACGTGGCAGAGTACAATGCTCTACTCATCGGCCTTCAGCTAGCCAAACAACTAGACGTCGAGTATCTTGAAGTCTATGGTGACTCTAAGTTGGTTGTTAACCAGGTCAGAGGAACCTATGAAGTTCGCCATCACGATCTAGTGCCTTACTTTGAAGCGGCAATCAACATGGCTACATTATTTAAAGCCTTCTTCATCGAATATGTCCAACGAGCTTGCAATACTGAAGCCGATGCTTTGGCCAACCTTGCGGCAGTCTTAGCTATCCCTATCAAAAGACAACAAGTGGTGGTTATCTCTAATCGGGAATTGTTTTGCGTCAAAAACAATCGTAATATTGAGTTCAGTAATTTTACTGAAGTCAATGTTATCAGTGAAGATTGGAGAGCTCCCTTTATTGACTTCGTAGTCCATGACATACTTTCTGAAAATCCTAAGGAGGCTACGATTATTCGTCGACGGTCTCTGCGATTCTACTATAATCAGACCACTAAAACTCTTTCCCGGCGGACTTATGACGGCCTAAACTTACGCTGTCTTGCTGGTGATGAAGCAAAGCAATTATTACGTGAAGCTCACGACGGTGTCTGTGGAGCGCATCAACTCGATCCTAAGCTACAGGATCATATCCGACGCATGGGTTACTACTGGTCCTCTATGGTATCTGATGCCATCGAATATGCGAGAAAATGTCGAGCTTATCAAATCTACGCAGATTTTATTCATCAACCATCAGAATTCCTTTATCCGACTACTGCTTCCTGGCCTTTTGAAGCTTGGGGCATGGACATCATCGGTCCCATCAATCCTCCTTCTTCTAGAGGGCATCGGTTCATACTGGCAATAATCGACTACTTCTCCAAATAGGCCAAAGCTATACCATTGGCTGAAGTCAAGACCAGCAGCGTCATCAACTTCGTCAAACATTATGTCATCTATAGATTTGGTGTACCTTGACGAATCATCCACGATAATGGATCTCAATTCATCAGCCAAAAATTCACAAGATTCTGTGACGATCATCGGATTGACAATGTCTCTTCGACAGCCTACAATCCTGCTGCTAATGGCTTAGCTGAAGCTTTCAACAAGACTATCATCAAGCTCCTCAAGAAGTTTGTGTCTACTAAAAAATGAAACTTGAGTGAAAAGCTTGGGAAATGTCTTTGGACCTACCGTACTACGGTCTGCAACCCTACAGGCTATACACCCTTCTCTTTGGTATACGGCTGTGAAGCAGTTCTACCCCTAGAACTCCAAATTCCATCTTTGAGGATTGCTATCGCCAACAAACTCACGACAGAGAACAACGATCTTCTTTCACTTCAAGATTTAGAAGCGCTCGATGAGAAGCGGCTATTGGCTCAACAGCATATTGAGTTATACCAAGCCCGTATCTCAAAGACTTTCAACCGCAAAGTTAAGGTCAGAGCCTTTCAGAAAGGAGAGCTTATTCTAACCGTCAGACGTCCTATGACTATGACTCACTCGAGCAAAGGCAAGTTCTATGCGAAGTGGAAAGGTCCATATATCGTGAGCAAAGTCTTTTCAAATGGAGCCTATCAACTCACAGAACTAGACGGTCGAGTTGCAATGAAGCCCATCAATGGCAAATTCCTCAAAAAGTATTATGTGTAAATGTAACAGACATTGATTGTAATTATCAGACAAGTTTATAAATAAAATTCAGTTTTATTTCATCTTGAATGATAGTACATAATATCAAGGAAGATCACTATCATCCTTCTCGAAAATGGGATGCGGGCCACTACCGTCCTTATCAAAAACATGATTAGCAAAAGAGTCAAGAACATTCCTACTGAAACCCACCAGGAACTTGTAAGCAGCCATTCTCATAGCTTCTTCTTCTTCGGTCTTCCCTGGTTCGAGAAGGAAGTCTAAGATGTCCTTTGGCGGTTTGGGGGAAGATGAACTTTCGCCCGTCGTTATCTGCTTTGGTTGAGCCGGCTCGACTGGACGTTCTTCAGTACCCGCTTTCAGCTTCGGGGCGACCTCGGCCTTCTTAGATGCATCTCCAGACGACATCTTTATGTTGAAAAGTGAAAGTGACCATCCCATCTGATTTTCTGTTCTATTTATAGACAGATAGTCGTAAGACTATGAAGCAACACATTCATCTGACGGTTCATCCGTTCATCATATTTATTTGACGGTTCGTCCGTTCATCATATCCCTCCGATGGTTCGCCCGTTCATTATCCGACGGTTTACCCGTTCATTCCACAATTATCCGACGGTTTACCCGTTCATTCATCATATTCAAGCCGACGGTTCATCCGTTCACACATCCACTTGACGGTTCGCCCGTTCATCATCTGACGGCTCGCCCGTTCATTACATTCACCCGACGATTTATTTCGTTCATTTACCTTGACGAATCATTTTGTTCGTTTTTATCAGCAACTTGTCATCTTTGAAAAGTTGTCTATTGAAATAATAATATTCAATAAATTATATTTGCCACGTCCATATTACCTCTGAGCAGATATAATAAAATATGATTATTTTCCATAATCAAGAAATATATCATGTCTTGTACCTCTGAATATATTTTCTATCTCTATTATTTATATCTGAATAAGATATACAACAAATAATAAAGCCACAAAAAATGTCTTTTTATTGATCAAAGATGAAAGACGTTACAAAGATATATATCATAAAAAACAAGAAGATACAAAAGATCCTTCTACTCAGCCGGTGGTGTCATCAAATTGGTCATCTGCTGCTTCAAAATTTGCAGTTGCTCTTCACGAGATTCCATCACTCGTTTCCTAGCTTCTTCCATCCCAGATTTATCATCGAAGGTTGGCAGGGTTACTAGTCTGCGAGTGATTTCAGCTTGGTGAGCTGCAGCATATTCATCTCTCTCTTGAGTCAGAACATCAAGTTGTTGAATTACAGTTTGATGTTAGGTAGCCTCATCTTCCAGAGGTAATTGAGCAAGTCGCAGTTCTTCCTGAAGACGGGTAATTTCCACTTGTAATTCAACAACTTTCCTTTCTTTCTCTTCAGCAATAGATGCCACTGTTTCTACTTTGGAGTTGTATTCAGCGGACTTGGCAGTGAAAGTATCCAAGAGAACTTGGAAATTAACTTTCTCAACCGCGGCCTCTTGAGACATCCGTTCAAATTCAGCTTGCACCAGAGGCTCTACCTCTCCCTTTCTTAGCTCTTTGTAGCTCTTAACTGAAGTCTCCAACTCATCTAATATATGATCAAGAAAAGTAGCCTGAGCTTCATCACCTTGGCTGCGGATGGCATTAATCAAGTAAGAGGTTGGACCTCTAACTGTAGAAAAATTAGCCTCTTCCTTCTCTATCACCCTATCTATTAAGGGTCCCAAAGAGTTAAAAAAGAAGTTGGTGAAAGAGCTGATGACAAATTGGTTGGTGGCCAAAGCACCAGGACTAGCAGCGACTCCTGTTGATGATGAAGCAGTAGGACGTTCAGCCACTTAGACGGGAGGCTCTTTAAATAAGGGAGCTAAAGTAGAGCTGGTTGTTCCTCCCGGTTGTTCCTCTGTAAAAATAGATAAACTTTATCATTTTGGCTGTCATTTGTAGATATTGAAAAGATCAAAAGTAAAAGCAGTCTTACTATGGCTTGGTTCAGTGATGATTCGGTCATTTGCTGGCACAGATTCCAATCTAGCAGAAGTAGCCTCAGACATTACTGCCTGGCTACTGCCTGCCTCGGAGCCACCTGACAAATGACGACTACTGCTAGCTATCGTCGTTATAGGTACTATATTCGTGCACACTGGAGGAGTTGGGGAAGATTCGATTTCTGCATGGATCAAAGATAGAGATGTCAGCTATTAATCTATGAAAAGAAGATTGATAAATTCATTTTTTACCTTTGGGATCAACAGTATGAGTTTCCTCCAGGGCCACTTCCTCATTTGTAATCTTTTCTGGAGATACCTGTATCTCAATATCCTTTTCAGGATCTAGGGTGTCATCAGCTGCTTTGGGAGATATATGGACTTCAATGTCCCCTTCAGGAATCTGTGTATCATCAACAGCCTCTGATGATGTACTCTCCCCACTTTCATTATCCTTAGGAGCTTCCTCGCTGGCAGTTGCAGCGGCATGATCAACGTCATCTTGCAGACCGAAGTCGCAATCATTTAATGCCTCAATCATTAGACGATCCTCCTCTTCACGGATTATTCCTGGTGTGACAGGAAGCTGAGTAGTTTCTACCGCTGGCGAAGGAGATCGTAAAGCTTCATCTTCCCTAGGATCTGCAGCCTCATCTCTCTGTGCAGCTTCCTCTCTCTGTTCAGTCTCCTCTCTCTGCTCTGGACTAGGCTCAGAGGCAGGAGTAGGAGATGACATAGTAATTCCAGCAGCAACATTCACCACCACCGAGGATAGGATCGCCTTCTTTCTTTTTCTAAAAGCCAGCTTCTTTCGATGAAGAGGTCTCTCCGGACTCTCAACATTTACCACATCAACCCGCTGTGGAAGAGAAGTTGGTGTGGTTGCTTCTTCTCGCTGGGTCGACTCGGCCAGTTGCCAAGACTGTGATCTAGTGGTAACTTTCTCTGATTGATCCAAGATAAGTTTCTTCTTTGCTACAGGAGAGGAAGGCTCATTAATTCTTCTTTTCCTCTCCCTGGCCGGAGACTTAACAACTTTCAAAGAAATCCTCAGTGGTTCATTAACTTCCTCAGGGAAGTTAACTTCCCTTGAGGCCTCTAAAGGATCATCCACTGGTTCATGTTGTTCATCATTTGCTGGAGCTAGTGTAGCAGTTGCTCCTTTCTTTAAACACGTCGCCGTCGCGAAGCTATCCACCAGACTGAAATTCTCGACAAAAGTATTTGCAGCTATATAAAACAGTGAATATGTATATAACATTCTAGGGCCATTATCATTCTTATTTGGCATCGAGAACACTGTCCTAGTGTCTCGAGCGTTGTAGTAGGCCCATGCTCTGGCACCATCAATTAGATACCCCTTTCCTTGTAGGCAAGTTATAGCGTTGCCTATATGGAATTGGTCGTAACCAAATTGATGAGCGAAGTGACTCGGCAGATATGGTTCCAGATAACACTCCTCTTCAAATTTGTACACCAAATGCGATGGTCTGATCGTCTTCAGCCAGTCAAAACCTGCCCGGCCCAGCGGTTCCCTCCCAAGGTCAACCAGATTTGTTGCCATGAATTCATAACCGGCCGGAGGGGCAAAGCAGTAAAAATTCTATCCTTTTCCAAGGTTCAGGGCATGTCTGCAGTCCTTTAGACTAACGTACATCCACTTGCTCCGGGAGAATCTACGAAGAAAGCTACTACCGACTGCTCCCATGTCGGGGTTCATCAAAGACGGATGGTGCAGAAGCAACCATCCGAATAGATAGGTGTAAGGCTACTCCAATCGAGGGAAGTTTCCCTTCTCACCCTTCTATTTTATCATGGAGTCAACATACAGACGAAGACCTGCATACAGGTCATCGCTGATAGCAAATCCATCCGGTAGCCGAAGACTAACCGGACGGCAGCGAAGAGTACACCGCGATGGAAGCGGTCCACGGCGCTTGCTCCGGGTACAACGAATCAACGGAGCCAGTATGTCAGGAATCCCGCCAGCTGGGCTTCTCATGACATAGACCTGTAGCCCATTCTTATAAAGCTTTCAACAAAGTCTCCGGGCTTGAGTGGAGGGTATTGGTGTTCATCATTAACTCTGATATCCATCTTCTTATTTTCTTCCATCAGTTTTATTATTTCACTGTGGCTAAGGGATTGGAAGAAAGTTGGGTTGCATGAGTCATGATCCTTGGTCTTTTTCTCAATGATATAGTTAAGAAAAAGATACGGCAACCACTTCGAGGAATAACATGTGCCGGAAGAGCCGCTCTTATAGTACAGGGAGCATATGTTGTAATGGCACAGTAGTTCGTCGAAAACTGCCACCATTTCTGTATTTTCTCGACGTAGTCTATCTAACTCGTCGTTTGTGGGAACATACTCCTCGTAAGGGAAGTCTCCCGTTGGTAGGCATGAGATGTACTTCATCTCATGGAAGGGTAATCCTATCTCCCCGCAGGGCGTCATTAACGTCCCTGTCCTATAATTATATCTCTCTGCCAGGGCCAAAAACAGATGAGGGTTTGGGTGGAAGCCATACACGGTAGCATATACCGCATTATAAAGCTCGATCTCTTTAAGTTTGTCTTTAAACTGAGCCAATACCCAGTTAGCTATGCAGTTCCACCTTCTGTTGTCCCGGTTCACCAGACCGGTCAGCCGGATGTCTTGATCCGGGTATCTGCCCTCCGCCTTTGCATACTTATTAGCAAAAATTGGTGTCCTCACCGGCAGCAACAAAGACGAGTTCTCTGGAGGGATACAACCTGGCTTCAACCCTCTGAGTAAAGTGCTGTGTCGCTCAGAAGAACTATAGAACATGTCTCTATTGTTTGGGCCTTTCTTGACACAAATCTTTCCTGTCCGTGCCTGCTGAAGGGGAGTAATGTCCCAGTCCATCCTCCTGGGATGGCTTGCATGAGCATATCGTGCTAGAGGGAGGCATCTAACAATGTCTGGTAACAGGATCAGTTTCTCCTTCCTTTGGAAAGTTCTCTATTCAATACGGGGCCTTGGCTGAGAACTTTTGTCGATGGCTTTGCCAAATAGGAACATGGGTTTCTTATGGGTGATGGTGTCAGCAGACTGCAAGGGCTGCCCATTCGTTAAACTTAACAAAGTCTCACTGTCCTGAGCTATCAAAATAGCTTGGCGAGAGGATGGTAGAGCATATTGTGGAAAGAGCACATGGGATAAATCTTTTTTGAATTCCGGTTCAACAATGGACCCTGCAAAAATTTCATACTCAGGGTCCTCTCTGATGTTAACTGCATCAAACAGAAAAAACAGAATTCAGTACAAATAAAATCAAAGATTCTGTCAGCAGATTGCACAAGCATCAGATTGCGCAACCATCATATTGTACAACCATCAGATTGCATAACAATAGCTTCTATGCGCAAACTATCCAGTGGCGCCAACTTATCCACTTGCGCAAGCCATCAGATTGTGCTGAATAACTTGCGCAAAGTATCAGTTTGCACTGGACAGCCTTGCGCAAATCAGTAGACTGCGCTGACTTTTGCCAGCGTGTTCTAATCGATTGCGCAAGAAAATAGTCTTCATAAAAATAAAGATTATTGGATTTGTGCAACCGAAACCCTAAACAGGGCGGCGCAACATAACCAAATCTCTAAAAAGAGATCGGTTTGAAGGTGCAGCAATGACGAAGTCCCTAAAAAGGGTTTTCGATCGGATGTTTACCTTGCAGTGCTGGGTGAGCCACCTCATGTCGAGAAGGGCGCGGCGCAGCACGAGCCAAAGACTCGGCGGGGGCCTTGCATTTTTCAGCGGCGGAGCGCTTTGGAGCCATTAAGGTCGATGAAGAAGAAGAAGGAGAGTCGAAAGAGCTCAGGAAATTCTTTCTTTCAGATGATTAGAAGCAAGTAAAGAATGGCAGTGAGAGAACGGAGAACTATTTATAGTTTTCCAGAATGAACAGACTCCGCAGATTGTGCCGGATAAACATGAGCTAATTCCTCCGATTGCGCAGATAGGTCATCATATGCGCAACTTGATTTTAAAATCAAAATTCAAAGTATTTCGAAGCTTTGACTATCTTTAAATTTTGAAAACTTTAAAGGAGGTCTTGTAGGTCCTAAAAATCAAGTTGCACCCATCAACAAAATCATCAAAATCAAATTATACATGCTTCAAGTGAACTGCACAGAAGACAGATTGCACAATAATTCGATTGCACAGGCTGAACTGCGTACTCATCCAAGTGCGCATGCTGACGTGGCCTCGTCATCATTACCTAACAGAGAATCAAATCTTCTGACAGCTGACAGTACGGAGAACGAGGAAACTGTTCGTTTATCGTGTGGCACAGTACTCGAGGACAGCTGTACATGCAGCGTAATCTGCCTGCAGCGCAATCCAGACCATCACGGTCTATCCTAGCGCAATCCGAAGCCAGCACAATTCAGGTGGCGTATTCCATCACTACAACTGACAAAGTACACGTGGCCTTCATGCCATCAATGACTCATTACGTGGTAACCGTCTGTACACGATCATGCGCATTTCAATCAAATAATGCCATGTGTCCAATACAGTTGGCCCACGATCAAGTAACTGCCAGCGCAGTCTGATATCTGCGCAGTCCAATGCAGCGCAATCCAACTTGCGCAGTCCAGAATAACTAAAAAGTAGTTATTTCCAGAACTCTATAAATAGAGTTTCAAGTCCTTCCTAGAGGGGATCAGACACACATACAGAGATCAGAGATCATCACCAGAGATCAGGAGTTCTTGCCAAAGTGCTGCTGCAATCTTCAGAGGCTACCGTCTTCAAAGTTCACATCGTCCAAGAGATAAAGCGATCGTCATTCAGATCGGATTCCTATAGTTGTACTTTCCTAGAATTTTTGTAATCTTCTTTACAAAGTTTGTTGAAATAAAGATCAACTTTTGTTTTTGCAAACATCAGTAGCAGGCCCGGCCCACAGGCCCACATCCTATATCCCCAAATAGTAGGAAGCCCCGACTTTCCCAGGCTTAACAGTCGCTCAGCCAACCCGAGAGTAAGGTTTAGCCGCGTATATATGCCAATATAACGTGAACAGAGGAAAAAATCGATCAAACCCTAACACCCCGCCAACCCTAGCACATGGGCGTACCCCCGCGCGTGCGCGCGCGGCTCTGCATGCCACCGTCAGGGATGCGACCGGCGGCCGGCCGCACGAAACTGGGGATCAACAACAGCAGCGGCCAGAGCAACAACGTGGTTGACACAACTTTACAGGTCCAGTTTTCTCCCATTGATTTATCGTTTTCCCTTCCAATTGATTCTTTTGAATCATAACATATACACCTAGAAACCTGACTAATTAGTTTTTATAGGATCGAATTCGATTAGATAGTAAATCGATAAAAAAATCGATTAAAAAACAGTCCTAAAAATAGAACATGAAACAGTCGGACACCTATCTTTGGAAGCGACAAATCGCAAATCCTTCGACTATTTAAAAAATGTGTTTGAATAGGTTCATATCCAACATGTAGGGCTTTAAAACCCTTCAGGTAGTTTAATTTATCGTTTGTTATAGAAAAAGAATTTTGATTGTAAAGTTCATGAAAAACTTGTTTTAAAAACTAAATTTTTTTTCGATACCACGTGCGTCCCGCCAAACCGGGCGACTTGGTCACGAACCGAAAGCATCGAAAGGTGCGTAACGGCTTCGTGGATGTGTGGGCTTTGACGGAATTCAAATTGGTCGCGTGTGTGCGACGAATTCGATGCGTATCCGTCAAAATTCATCGTATCGGCCTCTGTACAAAATTTTTAATTACTTTGTGTAAGCTCATCAGATCGAGAAGAAACTTGCACCAACAGGACCGTATCATTTTTCTGGTCTTGTATGCCAAGTTTGGTCCGATTCTGAAACAGTTGATCGGATCGCCATTTTGTGGGCCCCACAGTTCGACTCAACGGGCAATTTTGTGCACGGCCCGCCAAAATCCGACTCTGGACATACGGTTGGGTTTGTATCGAAAAACTGGACCTGTAGACATATAGTTTGATGACTTTAGAGACCATTGACTCTGGTACGCTTTTCGGTACAAAGTGGGTCCAACAGTGGACACCGTTTTGACCCAAAATTACCGTTTTGTCCATGTGTCCAGAATTGGACTTAAGGACAGGCAATCCTAGCTAATTTGACTATTCTGAGAATGTTGATAATGTTTATTTCAGCATCTGGAGACTTTTTTGCATGTGTTGACTTCAGTGACTCATCTGTTGTGGTTGTACTATTGGTTTCTCCAACTAAGGACCGCAGGCAAGTGCACTTTCTGATTGCTTTCGATACATAGTAGTCTTTTCATTTTATGTCTATACATATATCTTGCTGCTTGTTGACATGCTCGTCACACGGAGTAGTCGGAAGGGAAAATATCTTAGCAGACATGTGGACTACCCAAAAATATCTCCAAAATGTCTATTCTTGCCTGATAGCAGCTGCACACGACACGTGCAGTGTGCCGAATTTACCCCCTAGCCATTCACATGTCGAAACAGATATATCACACCACATAGATAGTTGTCTTTTATTTATTTTTCCTTTTCTTCTCCACCGTGCCATGTCATCAGTACTTTCCAGTTTTCATATCTTATATGTTATTTTCATGTCTTGTTAATTCTATTATGTTTTTACATTGCCGTCGGTTTGTGTACTTCTTCCATTCCTGACTGGAAACCAATATTTTTCAGGTTAGCTGTGGCTTCACTTAGCTTGGGAGATACGGGTGTACTTGCAGACAGAAACCTAGAGATAGATAGTGGTTGTATCATTTTCAGAACCTTGAATTTTCTTTAAATATAAATATTATAAATGTTGTAATAAATTTAGAAATGTGAATAAGCAGCAAATGTTATATTTTGAGCATTTATTTCTTGTGGGCTTGACAGCGTTCTACCGCCGACTCTGCGGCGTAGGCTGGCTTGGACACGTCTCGCATCCGAAAAAGCGGGTGCGGGTCGTGACAGGTTAAGCTTCCCACCTCCACCAAAACGTATGGTACCACGAGTCGGAGATATCCACAGAAAACCATGTCTTCGACCTAAACACAAGCAAGGTCTCAAGTTACTAAATAATCAAACATGATCAAACAAACAAAACTAACAACCTACTTCTAATCCTATCTCTAATATGTACCTCAAACTCTAAGGGCCTCCGGTGGCTATCGGCCCAATACCGATGTCTGTCCTACGCCACGCAAAGTCTGTCCCTGATGAGCTTCACCTTTTCAGCTGCGTCAACAACCATCTCAGGTCCCAGTAAAGCTCGCTCACCAACATCATCCCAAGA
>JANAVB010017200.1:2878526-2914179 GCA_029216955.1 Iris pallida | reverse complement strand
ATACAATTTGAACTACAAGTGTTGGTATAGCGGCGTTGAAGACATCATTGTACATATTTATCAACTATTATTACAGTGTTCTTCTAGACACCAACTACAAATAAGCCAGTAACATTCTGACCCTTCTTAATCCATTTCCTTTTCCCAGTTGGCAGATCAGTCCTACTCTCCCAAATGAGAAGATAAACCTGTCCACATTATGGAATTTTTTGACATATTCATGTCTGTCTCGGACCAAATTTTGATGAGTTTAGCTCAGGTATTGATCCAGCATACCCACACCCACATAATTAAGAAATAGACAGAAGCAAATTGAGAAGAAGAGACATCACACACACTCACACACGCACACACACACACACACACACGAATGTGCTTGTGTGAGTTCCGAATCCGCTTGATTTTTTTTTTGAAATCCCACGCACCACACAATTGGGGACTCGAACCTTGCCGGTCCCTCCGGATGTCCGCTCTAATACCAGTAGACTAGAGTTCGGACATCCGCTTGATCTTTTGATTTATACATAACATTGATGTGTAGATCAAGATGAGCAGTGTCGATCATGGATTGGATGGACGGGATTGACCTTGCTCAACGAATTCTTCATCTTTGGCTTAATGTAAAGAGATACACATGCGGTAGTTAAAATTAATTTTATGTTTTGATTTTTTATATATAAATTAATGGAGGATATACATACGGTTTAAACGGTTCAATTTTCAGCCGTTTCCAAGCCACATTCTCTCTCTCTCTCTCTATATATATATATATATATATATATATATATATATATATATATATATATATATATATATATATATATATATATAAAAGGCAGTTAGTTGCCTCGGGCCCAAAATTTTAGAGGACACCAAATTATTTTAGTATATATAAGCTCACTGCTAAACTTCTGCCTGCTAATAGCCCACAGCTAAACTTCTGCCTGCTGCTAAACTTTTACATGTAGTTTGCTGATGGCCCACGGCTATTGGCCTTTGGCCTCGTTTGGTTCGTTGAATGGAAGGGAAATGAAATCAATTTCTTAGCATTTTCTTTCCTTTGAAAAATTACAATTCTCATTGATTTTTCTTTTCGATGTTTGAAAATGCCAAAAAAATTGAAAAGAAAAGTGAATACTTCAATGTGGAAAAATGATTCCTTGATTAGATGGATGGAATCGCTTTTCTCTCTAATTTTTCTTTCATTGAGAATCACTTTCCTTTCCTCCTCAATTTCTTTAGCACCCAAACATAGAAAAGTAATCACTTTCCTTTTCCAACCTGATGATTTTGCGAACCAAACGAGGCCAAAAGGAATACTGTTTTAGGTTTTTTTGTTAGAGAGAGAAAGAGAGACTCGCGCCTGCTGAGTGCCAAGGTTTTTTTTTTTTTTTAAGACGCGGAATTTGAATCAGCGCCAGCGGCTCACTGGCTCAGTCCTTCCCCTTTCAACAGGTCTTCGATTTTTTATACATATAATAATATGAATTGTTGTTGAATGCAATTTTATATTTATTTGCAGAAGATTTTGATGGATGTTCATCTTCAGAAACAAGCAATTCTTTTTCTTCCAAAACCCTTAGCCTTAGGTTTGTAGTAGTGTTTTGCTGGTTTAATGTACTGTGTATGGTTTGCTACATTGAATAATTGTGCCCATATGTTGAAATAATTGTACATTGCTACATTGAATAATTGTGCCCATATGTCAAAAATCAGGCCTTAAGTGAATTGTTAAAGAGTATGATATTTCAGCTTAAGCAACTGAAATGAAAGTGTCACAGTATTACAAGCATATTTGGCACATCACCGGTGATTGAAGGACTTTCTACATATGAGAGTAGCTACATCGAATAATTGTTCAGTGTGAAATGAAAGTGTTGAAACTGAAATGCGACATCCATATGTTGAAATAATTGTACATTGCTACATCAAATAATTGTTCATTTAGCAAGCTACAATGAATAATTGTTCATTATTGTTTTATTTCTTGAATTTTGGATTGAAAAATACTATTATATCATTATGGATGGGAAAAATATATAATATAAACATTAATCTTTGAGGGCATCACTTTTAGAGTTCGTCGCATGTCTCAAAATTTAAAGTTCGGCACTGATATAAAAATAATATATATATATATATATATATATATATATATATATATATATATATATATATATATAGAGAGAGAGAGAGAGAGAGAGAGAGAGAGAGAGAGAGAGAGAAAATAAGGGAGGTGAGATACCACCTTATGGTGGTGGCTATGTGTCACCCTTCCATGCTGTCATTATGCACCAAAAAGTGTGCAAGTGCATGATGATAATATGGAAGGTGACATATAGCCACCTCACCGAGAGGTGACACCTCACCGAGAGGTGACACCTCACCTCCCTTATATATATATATATATATACTAGTGGATAACCCGTGCCATAATGGCACGGACACGAACACGACCTTTCCGACGTAAGCGTGCAGGCACCGGGCCAGCGCCAGGGAGTTCCGGACGGAGACGCGGCCTCCGAACCCGGCCTTCTCGACATAGGCGAGCAAGCACCGGGCCAGCGCCAGGGACCCGAGCCCGGCAGAGGCGGACACGGCAAAGACCACGGTGGCGGCGTTCGGGGCGGCGTGCGGCCTCATGGAGGCGAAGACGCGCAGGGCCGTAGCGGGGCGTCCGAGGGCGGTGAGGTCCGAGACGGCGGCGGTCCAGGAGACGACGTCCATGTGCGGCATTCCGTCGAACACCCGCAGGACGTGGTCGGCGGAGCCGCGTCGGGAGTAGGCGGTGAGCAGGACGGTCTGCACAAAGGGGTCGGACCGGAATCCGAGTAGGAGGGCGTGTGCGTAGAGCGACCTGGTGGCGGCGGCGGCGGTGGTGGTGTTGAGCAAGGAAGAGAAGGTGTGGAAGTCGGAAGGGACGCAGCGGCGGAGTATTTGGGAGTAGATGGAGAGTGGATCGACGGAGATGACGATAGCGGTGTTGAAGGAGAAGGGGTTGGGGTTGGTCATGGGCGGAGAAGAGGGAGGCGGCGAAGGAAGGGTCGGCGTCGGCTGCGCGGTGGAGGAGGCTGCTTGCGACGAAGGGATTTTGGAAGAGGCTGGCGACGACGGCGTGGACGAGGATGGAGCGAAGGCGGCGGAGGGAGGGACGGTGCAAGAAGAGCTGGAGACGGGGGTGTCGTTGGAACAACCGGTTGCTCCGCACCCAACATGGGACCTTCTCCTCTCTTATAGAGAGGGACAATTTAGTCCTTTCATCATCGTTGAACCAAAACACATGGATCAGACCAAAAATCCACTGTACTTTTTATATATATATATATATATATATATATATATATATATAATATATATATAAAGTGAGCGCACTTTTTGTAATTAGATGTTGATGCACTGGATTTGTGATATGAAAATGTACTATCACTGACAGGAATGTAGACATATGTGCTTTCTTATCCGTATTTAGACAAGATTATATTTGATGATTTCTATTTGATCACAGAAAGTTTTCTTCATTCCTGGGATCTGAACCACCATGAATTTAGGCGCCATGACAAAAAAAACATGATTTTGCATGGTACAAATTTTTGCCTGCAGAACGAAAATTGACCTCATATCCTAAAAAGCAAGATCCACAATACCAGAAGTACATCAAATAAGGTCAAGATTTAACTATATCCTAAGTACCTGTAGCCGGGTTGGAAGACTTGTGCTGCTATTCTTTTCCGAGTCCACTTTTGTTTACTCGTTAAAACTAGAGTATTTGTTCATCCTCCAATAAAAAATTGACACGTGTTAAATGGATTTGACACATGTCAATTCTTTATTGGAGGGTGAACAAATACCATAGTTTTGGTGGGTGAATAAAAATGGACTCATTATTTCCCTCTCACGTGTCAATCTTCTTCCACCAATAAGACTCGCTGGTCCAAACATCAGGAGCTGGTGTTTATGTTCATGTGCCTCAGTGCCTGTGAAGGGATCAGATATGTTGTCTCATTTATTCTGTCCTAATTCTGCCCCCATCCCTATTACATGTGGGCCACCATTCACTTATCTACTCCTATGGTCCATATGTAATAGGAAGGGAGACAGAATTGTGACATAATAAATGAGACAACAGATCTGCTCTTGCATGTGAAGCCTTTGCTCGCCCCTCAATAACATCTTGAGCAAAAGCTGCACAACTGATAGGTTGTACAGGTTTCAAGAATGGTGCTTGGCTTGCTTTAGCTCTCTTACTAGGCTCATCAAGCAGCATCTCGCGAGCAAGTTCATTGTCCCCTTCCTGCATTGTACTCTGTTCAGAATCAACACAGTACCACATGGAACATAAACTATATAAAGGATGACGACAACGGTATAAGCAAGCCTTTAGAACGAACACTGAAGTCTTTAGAAAATGACATGGAAGCAATACATGTTAATATCTCGTGCCATCTAAGTAGGACTCCAGAATTCATACCATTCCATTGCGGCAGTGCCCCTCACAGACCAAAATATTTTGCGAGTTCGTATGAGATGTGCCATATATTAGAATAGTTTCTCAACTTTATCACAGTTGCTGAAAGACATATTTGCGAGTTTAAACATTATTCCAGAGGAACTCAGAAACAAAAAGTATAGAAAGCTAGGCTCCTAAGAACTTAGAAGTCAGAAACGGAAGTGAAGACGGAAGCGAAAACGGAAACGTAAGCGGGAGAACGCGACTACTTAGAAGAGTCTAAAGTTGAAAACGTGATAAAAGCGTGCGCTAATAAAAAAATTGTGTATATTAACTATTGTTATCAAAACTTATAAATATCTTAATATGTATGAAAATTTGTAAAGTTCAGTACAAAAGTTACAGAGAGATCATTCGCATGTTGATTTTTTATAATGTCAAAATAGTTTCTTGGTATTTTGATAAACGTGTATTAAAAATCATCTAACTTTTTTTTTCCAAAATTTATGTTAGTCACTAGCAAAATACAGACAAATAGCGACTGAAAATTAGCGACGGCATAATCAGTCGCCAATTAGCGACCGAGTAGCGACTTACGGGAGACAAATTTTTTCACTTAAATTTTTTATAAGTTTAGCGACGGATCACCGACCATTTAGCGACGAAATATGTCAACCGACTAATTAGCGACAGATATATACGTCGCTAAGCTGCTGTAAATGTCGAAACGGAAGGATTAATTTTTATTCTAATTTTTTTCATAAAGGTAGCGACTAACGAGCGACTACTTAGTGACATTTTCATGTAGCGACGATGTAGCAACGAAAAATTTCCGTCGCTAATTTGCAGTAAAAATTCGAAAGTTACTTAAATTTCGAAATTTCTCAATCTCTCTCTCACTCTCAAAATCCTTCTCTCTCCTCCCGTCTCTCCCCCCCCCCCCTCCCCCGACCGGCGATCACCCCCCCCCCCCCCCCGACCGCGGCCCCCTCCGGCGACCCCCCTCCGGCGGCCTCCCTCTTATCCTCCTCCGATCGAACCCCCTAACCACCCCCTCTTCTCCTCCTCCGTCGAGCCCCCATCTCCGGTATGCTCCCCCCCTCCGTCCCCCCCTCTTCTCCTCCTTCGAAATCCCGTACACCCTCCCTCTTCTCCTCATCCGTCGTGCCCCCCCTCCGCCGACCCCCCCTCCGGCGCCCCCCCTCCGACGTCCCCCCTTCTCCGAAATCCTCTCCGTGACCAACCTCTTCAAGGTTCGAAACCCTAATTTGTATTTATTTTTATTTATGCTTTGTTTGTATTTTTTCAACATGTTCTAGGGTTTTAATTTCAATTTCGTGTTTGAAATTTATTGGTATAGTAGTGCGTATAGTAGATAAATAGAAATTTATCAGTATAATAGTTTTAGAAATTTGACGGGACACGGACACGAAATAAATAGGTGTAGTAGTTTTAGATTACTAAGGTAATTGATTGATCAATGCGATATATACTTGAGTATCAATTTGATACTTGAGTATCAACGTGATACTTAATTATACTAGGTTTGTTTTATGAGTGAATGTACGTGAGGGGTACATCATACCAAGTTATACTAGTTTTGTTTTATGATACCAAGTGATATATAGCATCTTAATTCTTGGTGCAGAATCATTCACGTGGATTAGAACAATGAGTCGATACTTACTTGACCGTTCGTGGATGTACAATCGATAACATGAGAGTATGATTGGCTTGACGGACGATTTCAAGGCGGACGTCGAACAATTTCTCATATATGCAAGTAGCCATGCCGATTTCATGGACGGAAGGCGCATAAAGTGCTCTTGTGTCAAATGTAAGTGTCACTCGTGAGAGAGCACCTTTACAAGAAGGCTTTCATGCCGAATTACAACATGTGGATTAATCAAGAAGAATCTTCGCCTTCGCAATCTCAGTCCTTCTTCAATACCGAGGTGAGAGATTCTACTCTCGAAGATCATTTTGAATATCGGCAACCAACAAACTTGGCACGTGAGATGGTATTAGATTTTGCTGTGGCACGTGAGGATCTGAATCCTGATGCAAAGGAGTTCTACGATATGTTCAAGCATGCTGATACTCCGTTATATCCGGGTTGTGATTCTCATTCGGTATTGCCGGTGGTGATGCGGCTGTTGAACCTTAAATCTGATTTTAACTTACTACAAGAATGCTATGACCGGATAATTCAGCTTGTAAGAGAGTTGTTGCCAAAAGGATCAAATAATTTGCCTGAAAGCTTCTACAAGTCGAAGATGATGATGCGGAAACTCGAATTGGGCTACCAAAAGATAGACTGCTGTCGAAATGGTTGCATGCTATACTACAAGGATAACATTGATAAAGACAAATGCATTTTCTATGACGAGGACCGGTACAAGCCAATCCGGGGCAAAGGAAAATCAATTGTCCGGACGCGGATGCGCCCGTACAAGTACATACAGTTCTTGCCAATCACAAAGAGGCTGCAAAGGATGTATATGTCTGCAAATACTGCACAACACATGACATGGCATAACAAAGAACGGAAGATGGATGAAGTGGAATTATCTCATCCTGCCGATGGAGAAGCATAGAAGCATTTTGATCGGTGTCATTCTAATTTTACTGCGGAGCCTAGGATTGTTCGATTGGCTTTATGCTCTGATGGATTCACTCCATTCGGACAGTCGGGGACGTAATACTCTTGTTGGCCGGTAATTTTGACCCCGTACAATCTACCACCGTGGATGTGCCTGAAAACTCCTTACATGTTCCTCACACTTATCATATCCGGTCCAAGAAATCCAAAGAAGAACATCGATATCTACTTGCATCCGTTGGTGGACGAGTTGAAACAATTATGACAGTTTGGCGTCCAGACGTTTGATATATCGATGGAGCAGAACTTTCAGATGAGGGCGATGCTCATGTGGACCATCAACGATTTTTTAGCTTACGGGATGTTATCGGGGTGGAGTACTCATGGTATTATGTCATATCCGATATGCATGGGAAAGATAAGGCATTCCGCCTTCAGAATGGAGGAAAGGTGTGTTTTTTTATTGCCACCGCCAGTTTCTTTCTTCGTCACATTCGTGGAGAAGGAACAGAGATGACTTCAGGGCTGGTAAACGGGAAGTATCTCTTCCCCCGTTGAGATTAACGGGAGATGTAGTTTGGGAAGAGGTTCGAGATTTATCGACTGTCATAGAAAATTCGGGATCGGGCCATCACATTGAAGGCTTCGGACAACATCACAATTGGATGAAACAGAGTATCTTTTGGAATTTGCCTTATTGGCAGGACAATCTCATAAGAAACAATCTTGATGTCATGCATATTGAAAAATATATATTTGACAACATATTTAATACTGTGATGGATATTAAGAAAAAAATGAAAGACAATATTAAAGCAAGGAAGGACTTAGTAATTATTTACAAGCGTCCAGAGTTGCATCTGTCGCAAAGGTCCAATGGTAACTGGGTGAAGCCTCCAGCACCATTTACATTGAGTAGAGATGATAAACTGATAATATGTAAATGGATTTCAAAGTTGAGATTTCCTGACGGTTACGTATCGAATCTGGCGAGATGTGTCGATCTCAACGAACGCAGGTTGATAGGGATGAAGAGTCATGATTGTCATGTTTTCATGGAGCGATTACTTCCTATCGCTTTTAGAGAGATGCTACCTTCTCATGTGTGGACTCCGCTGGCCGAGTTATCTATCTTCTTTAGAGATTTGTGTTCACGTAAGTTGACGGTGCAACATATGCTAGAACTTGAGAAGAAAGTTGTAGTGACGTTGTACAAGTTTGAAAGGGTGTTCCCTCCCGGCTTCTTTGATAGTATGGAACATTTACCGATTCATCTTGCGTACGAAGCACGTGTCGGTGCTTCCGTCCATTATCGATGGATGTACCCATTTGAGAGGTATAAAATAATATTCTAATTTATAATTTTTTATTTAAATAATTCTAATATTCAATATATTTCTTATAGATATCTAGGTCACCTGAAGAAGAAAGTGGACAATAAGGCTCATGTAGAAGCTTCAATATACGAAGCATACATCATTGAGGAGGTTTCTAACTTCTGTTCGATCTATTTCGATACTCATATCCGAACAAATCGAAATAGAGCGTCGAGGAATGATGAAGGTGATATCAAGGCACTGAACGAAGGGATCCGTACAATCTTCAATATGGGGGGCAAGCCGACAAGTGCGACTAAATTACGGTGGTTGGATGACGATGAGTTTGAAGCCGTACATCGGTATATATGCCTCAATAGCAGTATCCAAGAGATGGAAGATATTGAAAAGTAAGCGACACCATTTAGTCATTCTAAATTCGATATTTAGAAGTGTGCTAACATTTCTCCCTATTATTACAGTACTTTTAGAGCTGAGATTAGAATGGAAAGACCTGATATTGATGATGATGATCTTGCTAGAGAGGTCGATATGAAGTTTCCGCCGTGGTTCTAAAATTATGTAAGGATTATAATCATTAGCCATTCTAAATTCGATATGTTACTACCCACACTTTGTCTGACTTTTCAGATACTACCCACACTAGGTCTTCCGTCCTGGTACACAGTTGCAGAACAAAGGGCTAAGAGTAATTGCTATTGGACCGAGCAAGAAGGCAAAGTGTCGGAACGGATATACAATCAATGGCTTTAACTTTAGAACTACTGATAAGCCTATCAATCATTCATTTGTCGACGAGGAGGCTAATTATACCAAAAATTTGGGAGTTTGTGTGAGAGCCTCAGTCTACGATGCCGATCCCGAATTCGACTACTACGGTGTTCTAAGAGATATCGTAGAGATTGAATATTCTGTTGATACGAAGATTGTGCTTTTTAAATGTCGTTGGTTCGACACAACACCCAAGCAAGGATGGAAGATTGACAAACAATTTGGCTTTGTTGATATAAAACATGAAAAAAGATATGGAGGTTTTGAACCATTTGTGTTGGCTAGTCAAACCGTTTAAGTGTACTATACGAGTTATCTTAGCCGACGGCACAGTACCCTGGATTGGTGGGCTGTATGCAAAACCAAAGCAAGAAATACATATAATGTTGGGGATGTAGCCTACCAAGAGGAAGAGGTGGTCAAGCCTCAACCAACATATATAAGTTTCGCTGGTATTGAGGAAGAGGAATTAGAAGATATGGAGGTTGCGGTTGATGACGTTATGGAGGTTAACGTTGATGAAGAATTGGAAGATGTTGAGGAAGAAGTATTGGAAGATGAAGATGAAGATCATAGTGATAGTGAAAATGAAGAAGCAGAAGAAGACACTTCGGAATCAAGCGATGATTCAGAAGACTCTTGGGAAGATGAATCAGACTAGTACGTACGTTTTAATTTAATATACGAGTTCCATTAGTATAATGACATGACAATAGTTTTTATTTTTAACACATCATCACTTATTATTTCTTTCAGATTTTTCTATGGCGCCGAGAGGTCGACGTTCACGTTTGCAGCTTGGATCTTCATTAAGTCCGTCGAGAGGTCTTCATCATGCCCGCCAAGATATTTTCATTACGCCCGACGACCTAGATTTTTTGTACCAGTACTTTCTTGTATTAAAACGTTTTGGATATGTGTATTAATATTTCTTATATTAAAACATTATTCGTATGTGTGTATGAAGCTAATTTTGGATAGGTGTGTATGTGTTGTATTAAAACATTTGGGATACGTGTGCATAAAACTGAAAATTTACAGGAAACACAAATACTGATACGTGTGCCTACTGTAAAATGTCGACAGGGATAAGGACTGCTGGAAACACGAATACTGATATTGTATTTGGAAACTGTTTATATGACTGTATATTGTGTGTGTAACTGTCGACAGGGATGTGGAGTGCAGGAAACACAAATACTGACATGCAATATTGTATTTAGCGACGGAATGGCGACGGAACAGCGACAGAAAACCTGAAATATTGCAGGCTAGCGACGGAACAACGACGATTTTTTTGTCGCTACATGCCTGAAAAATTTACTTTGCAGGCTACCGACGGAATAGCGACTGTAGTTTCCGTCGCTAAGGTTCTGAAAAATATTATATTCCAGTATAGCGACTGAATAGCGACGTACATTTTACTTACTATTCCGTCGCTATGTTCCTGTCCGACACCAAAAGCGTATCGGAAACATCTTAGCGACGTAATTTTTCGTCGCTAGCCCGTCGCTACTCTCATGCTGAATTACACCGCTGCGACGTCGGTAGTTCGTCGGTAACTATAGCGACAGAGTTTCCGTCGCTATTACGTCGCATTTTCCAATAAATAGCGTGTCGCTAAATGCGCCATTAATCAGTCGCTATTTTCGACAAACTAGTGACTGATTTAAATTAGCGACACGTGATTTTCTGACAAACCATTTCCGTCGCTGATATGTCGCTATTTGGCTTTAGCGACGGAAAAACGACTTTTAGCGATGGATCCCGCCGTCGCTAAAAGCCTGTTTTTTTGTAGTGAGTTTCTTGGTATTTTTGATAAACGTGTATTAAATTTTTTTTAACTTTCTTCCCAAAATTTATGTCTATCTTTTAAAATCATGGTCATATTATGGAAAGCGCTCATGTTGTTGGAGAAACGTGCTCCTGTCGCCGAAGAAACGAGCTCCCAACAAGCTCCAAGTAAGAATCGCCGAATCGAAGTTCTTACTAAAATGTGACCTTCTAGAAATTTTTGACTTCTAAGCCTAAGAACAATACAGAAAATAACACGATGATTTGCATGCAATCAGAAGGTCCAAGTAGGAACCTTTAGCTGATGTTTTGCATACGATCAGGAGGTCTAAAAGCAGCAAAAAATGTTAAACTGATAAAATGGAATGCATCGGCTGATTATATTCCAGATTTATATATATCCTCAGAAGGTAATGGTCCTCATTTACCCTATGTGCTTTGTACAAACTAATTAAAGCCAGCAATATCAGAGTAATTGTATGTGAATTAGTCAAGGATAACTGTAAACTTTTTTCTTTAACGGCAAGAAGCATGTCGATAGTTTATACATTACGATAGTTTATACATTACTTTGAAGAAGAAGAAGAAGCATCTCTTCTTCTTCTTTCTTTAGCATGTCGATAGTTTATACATTACTTTTAGATTTAGTCCAGACTTTAGAGATAAATATTAACATTTAAAAACTCGTATTAAATCAGGAATTTCAGTTTCAAATACAAAATACAAGCTGTGGGAACATGAGGGTCCGTTTGGATAGCTTTTCTGAATTTTTTTTTCTGAAAACAGTTTTTGGAGAATGATGTTATAAAATGGTTTTCTAGATATAAGTTTCTGAGTTTGCGTTTGGTTACTTTTATCTGAAAAAAATTTTGAAAAAAAAATTGTTAAAAATTTTGTTTGGTAAATTTTTTTCTGAAATTATTTTTTATGTTGTGTCCTTGCCACAGTTTGTGTCCACCCTCTCCCACTCCGTGTCATGGCTCTACGAGACGAAGGACTCAGATCCTCCGACCATGGTGAGAAAGGGTGGACACAAGTCGTCGGCCATCGCCGCGACCGCACTGGAGGAGTCCACGAAGTCGGTGGACACCGCACCCGAGCCCTAAGTCGTCGGCCATCGCCGCCACCGCACTGGAGGAGTCCACGAAGTCGGTGGACACCGCAGACGACCTTTGCTCTGCTGTGGAGGAGTTCGCCAGCCGCCGCCACCGCACCCGAGCTCTGCTGTGGAGGAGTTCGCCAGCCATGGACACCGCACCCGAGCTCCTCCACGAAGTCGACCTCCGCGAGCTCGCAGTGGAGGAGTTCGCCAGCCGCCGCCACCGGTCAGGTTCGTGGAGGAGTTCGCCGCCGCCACCTTGGGTCGAGCTCCCGTCCGGTCAGGTGGGGAGAGGGGGGCCCACAAACGTTGGGGGTTTGGAGCTCCCGTCCGGTCAGGTGGTCGACGAGGAGGTCGCCGCCGCTCGAGAGGGGTTGAGGCCGCGGCGGTGGAGCTCGACGGAGGAGCTCGAAGCGGTCGAGGTCGTCGACGAGGAGGTCGAGGTCGAGACGAGGTGGTCGAGGTCGAGTACGAGGTGGTCGAGCTCGTCGTCCCCGTCCAAGGTCGTCGAGCGATGGCAAGTCCTCGTCGACGATGGCAAGTCCTCACCGTTGCCTGTGGCCGGAGAAAAGAAAGAAGTTGGGGAGGAGGAGGTCTGCAGGGAAGGAGAAAGAGAGAGAGAGAGAGTCAGAGAAAAAGTTGAGAAAGGGAAAGAGTTGAGTTGGGTGGGGCCCGCAGAGAGTTGGGAAAAGAGTTTTCCCAAAACCAAAAAATCCTCCGCTCCGAAACCTGTGTTTAAACATAGTTTTTCGAAAAAATTTTTAGAGTGTGCTATTTTGAAATGCAGCAACCAAACATTTTTCCACTTCACATTTGAGTTTAAACTCAAAAAATGGGAAAAGAACTGCTATCCAAACGCAGCCTGAGCAATTCAAAATTGGAATTATATAAACAAAATATTCAACATCCCAAATTACACGCTGTTTATGAATTTTAGAATTTATATGCAATTGCGTATGCATATTATAGACGAAAAGGCTTTGCATTTAAATATCATGAACTTTCAATGTTAAGGATATACGCCGGCCGGTGTATCAGTGGAGAAGAAAGTCTTTCCCCATTTAGAATAGAACTCCGTTACTTATCGGTTACAGTTTTTGACAACGGGGGCCTGTTTAGTTGCTGCATATGCAGCTGAAGTGGGCTGTGTTTTGCTTCGACATGCATATGCAGCCCATTTCTCATGTTTCGGTACAAGTTTGAAGGGGGCGCTGAAGTGTACGAGTAGGATCATTAGACGTTAGGGACTTCTCGTCACTCTCTCATTTTACATTTTTTTAAGATAATTTTTAAAGATATTCCACATTTTTATTTCGGGACGGTCCATTATGACTGCCAATAAAATTGACAGTACTAACATTAAGGAGACGGCCAACTTTCATCACAGTTTATCTTAATATTTAAATTCTTTAGGACTGTCAACTTTGTTGGCAGTTCTACTTTATATTAGGACTGCCGAACTGAACTGTCCTGAAGTAAAATATGGAGTGCCTTTAAAAATTATTATTTTTTATTTCTCCAAAATACTCTCTGATATGAGCGTGAAGTGGAACGGTTTCTTTCTCCGTTGGATCCGAAATGAAAGTGCAAGAATGGCCATCCCTGCAGCTGTCTATCCCGCCATTTTCTTTCTAATAAGGCTTTTGTTTATAGTTTATATCCTTCAATTTTTTTCTCGAATTTGGGAGTGTTCGAAGAATCCGTCTTTGATTCTTCTATTCAGAACGGAAAGTTTGAATTTTTCTGGTAGGTTTCTTTCTATTTTTTCTAGATCTATGCATATCGAAATTTGGATATGGAAGCGTTTGATGAATAAAATGTAGATTTTTCTCTAATTCCGAAATCCTTGCTTTCATTAAAAAAAATGTTAATTGGTCTTACAATCTGTGTAGATTTGATAGTTTTTGATGAATTAGCTGTTGGGTTTTAGTCTCAATTCGAAGTGTGTGGGAGAACGGTTTGGGACAGGGTCGGCATGGTCCAGGACGGCCAGGGCAACCGCCCAGGGCCCCTGGAATATGGGGGCCCAAAAAAATTACTTTAAATATATATATTAGTAACCTTGTATCTAAAATAGAACTAGTATGTAACGTGATCCTTTCTTATTACAAAAACAATTGTGGAGTAGTGGTTAGTATGTTTAACTTGCAAACTAGAGGTCCTAGGTTCAATTCTTGGATATAACATTTTTTAAAATTTACTTTTATTTTAAATCTTTTTATATTATATATGGGTCATATTTTAAAAATTTGCCTAGGGCCCCCATGAACTCAGGACCGACCCTGGTTTGGGATATCGTGAAGCATCGATGGAAGTTACGGTGAAGATAAGGGAAGATTAGTGGCTGAACCGAGACTCAAAACAGAGCCAAAATAACATCAACAGTTGTCACGACCCGACCCCAATACATTGGGTCCAGTCGGATCATGTTCAGCCTGCACCGTTGTGAGACGGTGGCAGTAAGCTGTATCAAGCAGTAGTAACACAAACAGATAATTCTAAAAATACGAGAATAAACATATTTATTTGAACTTTGGAATTAAAGCTAAATGTCTAGATGAAACAACACACAAGCAAGTAAAACATTTAGTTTACATAACTGTTCTTTATTACAACTTGAAAATAGGAAACTAAGCAACGGACACAACTAGAAATCCTGGGCTCCCTGGCCAGGTTCGGCTACCTCTTCAGAACTTGGATCAGGTCCGTAGTAGGAATTAAAGGCGAGCTTCTCGTCTTCGCAATCACCTAAAATATTGGTCTCCAGTCAGGAGGGAGCAAGAACATATATCCACATGCAGCATTCTAAATAATAATGAATGATGCAAGAGCAGTTTAAAAGTTTATTATATTTTTCTAGATAATAATAAAGAACCAGCAGGACAATGAAATCACATGAGCTACAATGATGCAATCTACAATGATTCAATAGTAATTTTGAGCGTATAGCAGATCTGTGACCGACTACACTACACCAAATAAGGTCTTTTACGGCCCGTAATTTGCGCCATAAAATTAATTTTACGGCTCACAGGGTCGTGCCGTAAACGCTCTAGCTGTAAAAGGGTACGACTATTTACAGCGTGCAAAAATATGCCATAACTTAGGTAAATGCACGTCGTAAATGAAGTTGGTGGGAAACTTTGGATCTCATTTACGGCCCATAATGTAGGCCGTAAATACTAATCTTTTACGACTAGAAATGATGGATGTTAAAGTATTCAATTTCTTCAATTTATGGCACACATAGCAAGTCGCGAATGCTTAAAACAAAAACATACAATCTCACATTTATGGCCCAAAAATGCAGGTCATAAATGCTACGTGTTTGTGACTCAAAATTAGGGTTGTTAAAGGGTTGATGATTTTGTGGCTCGCAAGACATGCCATGATTATGTTTTTTTTAATATCCACATTTGAATAGCTACAAATATAAATTAATCAACCAAAATCAATTAGGACTATAATCTCGTCCTCATAGTATTTCCAACAAAAATCAAACTAATTACACAAGAGTTGACACAACATGATAGAATCTTAACACAAAGCAAAAGTGTTCAAACAAGATTTGTAATATCAAAGTCAATTTCTTACTACAAAACTCAAAGCTTTAAGCTCAAATCAAAAGTTTTTGTCTTACTACAAAATCAAAAGTCAATTTCTCACTACAAACGCAAAAGTCACTTTTTCACTACAGCTGGACACTTCAAAAGCTTCAAATCCAAGTCTTTAAGCTCACAAACTCATTTTCTAGATGCATGCTTCCCCTCTTATTTAAGCTTTACCTGAGAAAAAATAAGACACTATTAACACAAACTATAATGATAAAAATGAGTCAGCTTTGGTTCCAAAGTAAAAAAAAAACTATTGATTCTACAGTAATGAGTAAACACAAGGAATAGCCCATAAACACAAGCTCGCAATAGAAGCTGCAAATGCAGTGTATAACAAAAACCCTTGATAGAAATGGGTGTAGTATGTTAACACACACAAATAGCTTAACATGCTACAAGAAGTGAAACTAAAAAGACTACAAGAACAAGAAACACCAAAATTATATATCATGTAGTTTAATATTTTTATCCTTCAGTTCACATCCTAAAATGATTGATTCTAGTTGCTATTTACCGGACACTTGGGAGTAATGCTAAGAGGCCGATCCCTAGTGAATCGAACCTAGTTTGGCTCTAATACTCTGCTCTTTGATTTTTCCATCTATGATAATAAAGAAGCCTAAATAGAGTATTGCAGTATTAGAACTACATTATGCAGTAACATTGTAGTTTCAAAAATGAAAAGGGATTGCAAAATAAATCATCACGATCAAGATTTACAATACGAAATAAAATTTACTACTCTGGAATCAAAATAAATTTCCAGCTATAACTTGAAACTTCTCCTTGGAGTAATTCCTTTTTGTAAGTATGCGGTGGTTGTATTAATTTCTTTATATGAAGGTATTGACGATTTGGGGACTGTATCAACTGTTACCATATATCAAAAGTATAGTATACTTGTGAGGTCAATCCGAGTCATCACCAGAGCTTAACTTGTCATGACTCTCGAGGAACTCCATTATACAGGGGTATATACTTCATCAACAGCCTGTATAATAAATCCACATCTTTAACACATCAAGTATTGTACCTCAAAAAGCGGGTGGAAAGTTCCGAGAATTATAGATGAAAAGTAGCACAAGTGAAAGAGAAGGAGAGTAAGTCCAAACTATTTTTCAAATGCAGAAATCTAGAATTATAACCACTTGAAGCCTGAAGGTGGTTGGAAAGAAGAGAATTAAATTTCTCGGCCATATAATCTTTTTATACAAACAAAATATAAGCATCGGGTTTTCTATCTTATAATAGTTACAATGATGAAAATTCACTTACCAGGCATGCGCCAACCAAATCATAGTGTGCATAACATGCCCCATTAGGTTTTCCAAAGACCTTGTAAGTAATTATGTGCTGAGGAAAGAGCTTAACAGTCTCTGCCATGTAAATGAAAAGCGATCATAACTAAAGTGAGCAAAGCAATCAACTTAAGAATTTCTACTGTATTAATTCGTCCATACCATATGCAGCTTCCGGAGGACAAATCAGGTCCTTGTCTCCAGCTAGTGCAAGGACAGGCACATCGCACATATGCAGATGGTCCTTGTAACAAAAATTGCCACCTCGATCGCGTAATCCTCCCTCCTTGAATGATGTAGTGAGCTGGAGGAGAACTTTAGCAGGTATCATACCTGCCAACATAGTTCATCATCTTTATGCTTACAAAAAATGATATAAAAAATGACAATAATACAAAGTGATAGCCTCAAAGCCCCATTTTTGCATTGCATTTGAGACACAAAAATTGTCAATTGTAGATAGTGCCAGTTTGTTAGTTCCAAGAAATGATGAAGCTATGTCAGATTAATAACAAGAAGAAAGCCTTCATAACAATTCATTGGGGTTAGATATTTGAATCATTTTCTTTCATTCAGTTTTGTTTAAGGGCCACATCATCTGTAAAATTAACATATAAATACATAATATTTCGATTGAACTAAACTATTGTTTTACAAGATACGTTGCTCCTTAAATTACCCTCTTTTCAAAAGTTACACCATGTCTAGACAGTTGTTAAAGGAAATAAACATTAGACAAGATCCAGAGAGTACATTATACATCAAACAGAAATAATTAAGATAAAGGAGCTAAACAAAAATATAGAAAAATTTGCTTAGGATACTTTGGATACTTTTTTTTCTCCTTCCATAACCAGTTCATTTCTCTGCATAAATATCATAGAGTACATTATACGTCACAAAATACCATGAGGTATGTCGTAAGATGTCAAATACTTGCTTTTGAATCCAATAAACCTGAAGATATATTGTTCACTATGACATTATAAACAAAAAATTGAGGAATATGACATATACAAGCAAGTAAATGTATACCAGAGAACTTTGGGTCCATGTCAATACCATCCATTGGCGAATCCTACAAATGCCTCCTGCTGCTATGATATAGAAGATAATGGAATTCATGCCTATCCACTAGTGGAAGAAAGAAATTTCATAGATCCAAAATATCAAGTTGATTTATATAACACCCACCAAGTCGCACAATTCTATGAGACTAGTAATGATTTTGAGCTAACTTATTGTACAATTGCATATGTTCTTATGGCTTATATATGTGACGAGCCTCCAGTATTTTATTCTTCAATATTATTATATAAAAAAGTGATAAATATATTAAAGAACTAAATATACATGTAAAACATTTTAAAAAATAAAATTGCCACTATTGATTCCAGAATTCAAATTCAAAAGGTCGTATCCATTATATGGTACAAAGTTTTTATGTTTTCATATGTTTTATTATTCAGTTCATATGCATGTGATTTAAGTGTAATGGTAGGACTTGTGCTAGCAACTCTTAAGTAAAAATTATGAAATGTAAAAATTTGAAGAGTACTGCCAGAAATCGAAGACCTATATCATGTTCCCAAACTGGCATCTCAGTCAATCAACAACAAATACAGAAATGGATTAATCATCAAAGCTCTACCAGTCGATATAAGTTACATTGCTATCACAAATAATAGTGTCATACTTAAGGGTGTTTATTTCGAAACTGGCATCATACATAGCTTACATTCCGAATAAGTCTCACTTCCAGCTGCTATATGTCTCCTCAAACTATCGGAATCCAATAATAACTATTACCCAACCATAAAAATATCCAATTTCTTGTGCTGATGCATAGAGCATTTTGCTTCAGTGAACACATTAAATATTAATTCACCAAGTGCGCCTGAATAGTTGAATGTAGATAAATGTACTACTTCGTAACTGCCCTCTAGAGTAAACCTTCAATTTCTACTTTTATGTCTATATAGTATCACCCGTAGAATATTAGACTGGCTAAGAAGATCACACTACCAAAGAAGGTTCAGTAGAGCTAGCCATTGATTATGTGGTAACGTCTGGCATATTCTCCTGATTCAGGGAAGCATTTATGTAAAATTTGGTAGGCCATAGGCTCAAGCTCATTAAATTGTGAGTGATTTGAGAGTGCCCTTAGACCTTGGCAAGGTTACCCTGAAAAAGTTTGCATTACATAATAAATAAACCAAGATTATACATATTTGAAATGTTATATAGACATGCAACCTAAATTCTAAGCGCATGATTCAGTCCATTTGCCTCTTTTAACTGATAGGTTTCCCTAAGAATAAAGTTAAATCGAAATAATTTCATATGGGATATAAAAAAGAGGTTGAGCTTATAATTTAGGCGATAAATAATTCATAATGACATATTAATAATGTGTCGAGTATATATATATATATATATATATATATATATATATATATATATATATATATATATATATATATATATATACTGCATTTAATTTACCTCATACAAGTATCATTAGATTTCTTAATGTGGCAGAAGAAACTGATGTAAAAAAATATTAAAGCTCAACTAACTATGTGTCATATTTTTTGGAAAGGTACAAAGGTTCTTAAATCTTGCATTAATTTTTTTGGGAAATGGTCCAATCAATACTTGTGCAACACAATTAGCTAACAATGTGTCATATTGCATTATGGTTTTCAGATTTCCCTTACATTACAAAGTAGCCACTAGACCACCATATTTGAATTGAAACATGATTTGTTGTTTAAGTCAATTTGATTCAATATTAGTTGAATACATATTGAATGAGTACTTAGTCCCAGACAAAGTCCCTCACTTTGAAGATAGAAAATAGCTAGTACATCATCATATTCACTATCATTTGAATATAAACTGAACCAGTGTACAATCCGTTCCCAAGTTGCCTACTTTAAAGTCACTGTGTAAAAAAACACAAAATCATAAACCTCTGTAGTCTGAAGTCAATGGGATGTCAAACCATAGTTTGCTGCATCGGCCTATACCTATCCGATATGGGCGATACCGATACGGTTTGACATGTCCTGATCTAATACCGACCGATACCCGGTATTGACCGATACCGACATTGGGGGTCTCTTTTTCGGTCAATCTGATAAAGAAAATTGAACAAAAAAGACCAATTAGCAAGGGCGTAAAACAATAGTAAGGTTGTAAAGGCATGTAAAAGATGAGAACCTATCTATCGCGTGTAAATCAATTGCCAAGAGTGACTACTATTTTATTCAATTTAAAAACTGCTAAGAAACTAATACTAGAAATACTTAAAATTATATCTAATGAACAAATTATAATTTATATTATTAATAATTATTTGATTTTTGATACCAAAAAATATGATACTCCGATCCGAAACCACCGATACCTGCTATACCGTCGATCCCAATACTCAAAGGAATGGTCAGATACCGATTCCAATATCGATATTGTGAACCTTGAGTCAAACACCAACTTGGCAGACCCAATCCTTCCGCTAAAGAGTAAGAGTTTTATAGGCCAGAAATTCGAGAAGAAAATAAAATGAGAACACGCTTCTTCAATTTAAGCAACATATAGTGGAATGTAACTTATTTTCTAGCAAGGATGTGGAATATAGGTGCCACAAATTTGATTAAATTTAACATCTGCCCAATGTATGGTGTAGTAATATTTTAAATGTTGGAGTGGGTGGTATTTCCAACCTATGTGGAGAATACCTCGGAGAGCGACGAGCGCCGTCCGTGTGTCGGAGAAGCTCGGGGAGTGCATGGATCCTATTTTAGAACATATATGGTAAGGAAATATATGATTGAATTTCCATATTTACTTTGATCATATATTTATGATTGGACCCTTCATATAGTAGCTTTTCATATAATTGGGCTTCCAATTACGACAAGCCAATTATGATTGGATTTCCATTAAATATATGATTGATGCATATTGGAAGTTTCCATATATATTGGTCTTTCATGTGTAGATTACCAAGGGCTTATAAAAGGGTGATGCATGTAAGTTGAAAATTCATCTCAAAACAAGAGTGCTTTACAATCTTTGAGAGAGAGAGAGAGGATTAAGGACTATTGTGAAGGAGAGATTGCTTCGAATAATTTTTCGGCATCTCTTATTCTTTGGAGTCCGCAATCAAAATTTTCTTTCTTTGAAGTGAGTTGTGGTGATCCGTGTTGGATCGAAAGGAGCTTGTAGAGGGTGTATTATCTTTATTCCATTAGTGAGGTTCTTCAGGGTTGGACTCCGATCGTCCCGTGGTTTTTCCCGTAAGGGTTTTCCACGTCAAAAATCTTTGTGTCTGCGATTGTGTTTGGCATTTTTGGTTTGTGTGCTTTTGTTCGGTTCTCTCGCATGACTTTCTGGTTTGGAGGAACGGTTACCACACTTCATTTCCAACAGAGTGGTATCAGAGATTTGGGTTCAAAGAAGTGTCAGGAGTTGACAGTTAAACCAGAAAGCAGAGATGGATGTGAAGCCAGTACGTATGGTGTAACTCTCCTTCCGTAAATTTTTGAAATATTTTTTTCATTATTTATTTGATATAAATGGTGATTTTAGATTTTTTATAAATAATTATTTAGTTAGTTCTTACGATAGATGACTTTAGCCATGGTTGAGTTTTGAAGTACAAGGTGACCAGAAATAGTGGCATGGATAGTGCAGTTGCGTGCTTTGGCTAGTGTATTAGTTATATTAGGAAAGATCGAGCCATATGAGGATCCTAACTAGGAAAAACCAGACCAAGTTGTGACTTAACCTCTATAGATGTTTTAATTATTTATTAATTAATTTATTGACGTATAGAAGACCCGGTTGTGCCAAACTAGTCCGAATTGGACCCGAACCGAGTCCAAGCCCATACAGGCATGTGGTGTGACCAAAGACGACAATGTAGGCATATTTAATGTGTGTACAAATATTTCCTAAATTATTTTAGGTATTGATGTGCATTTTTAAAATGTTTGAATTTTGTACAAAAATTGGTATTTTTATTATTAAATATTGTTTTACAATATTTATATAATTTTTTGGACCTGGATAAAGGTGAGCAGTATGGATTCACCAAACCACCAGTTAAGTATTATTTTATTATTTTGTGGTGATTAAATAAATATATTTATTACTATTAGATATTATTATTATTGGTCAATTGAGTATTTATTGATATATATATATATATATATATATATATATATATATATATATATATATATATATATATATATATATATATATATATATATATATATATATATATATATATATATATATATATATATATATTTGTATATGTATGTGTGTGTATATAGATATTTTTTTTTGTATAGATAAATATACATGTATATGGATGTGTGTATATATAGATATATATGTGTAGATAAATATACATGTATATGTGGGTGAATATATATATATATATATATATATATATATATATATATATATATATATATATATATATATATATATATATATATATATATATATATATATATGTGTGTGTGTGTGTGTGTGTGTGTGTGTGTGTGTGTGTGTGTGTGTGTGTGTGTATAGGCATTTCTATATGTACATATAAGTCTATACATATGTATATATATAGAGATAAATTTATCTATATGTGGATATATATATATATATATATATATATATATATATATATATATATATATATATATATATATACATGAATGGTTATATAGAAACCAATAGAATAAAACATAAAATCCCAGCCCAGCAAGCAAACCCTCCCATGGGCCAAGCCCAGCCCGAGCTCCCCAAGAGCTCAGGGCCCGACCCCAGCATCCAGAATAGCAGCATATATATATGTTACGAGAACGGGAAGAGGTCGTGGTCGAATTTCTTAACTCAAAACCCAAAAACCTTAAGCTAATGGCACGCCACCCCTCCCCCGACCCTGGGCGGCCGCTCGCCGCCAGCGCTGCCGCCGGACGTCGTCGGCAGACGCGCGGCCAAGCACCGGCAAAATAGAACGGCAAGCACAGCGGAAGCAGCAGCAATGGCAGCCGACAGCCCTACTTCATGGCGTGCTCTCCGCTTCCTTCCTCGACCGTTTTTCGAATCGTTGCCTCTGGTATGTAGTCAACTTATACGAGTCTATATCCTTTCAATTGTTTTTATTTTAAACGAACTAGATTGTCCAAAAATTAGGCACAAACATTGCCCAAAAAACTGTTCTCGACAGTTCGAAGAACAGTTGACGAACCTGTTTTGGGAGACGATTACTGGTCGAATCATCGACTAAGGTAGGAAACTACCTGAATCATTATCGAAGAAAACATATAGGGCATGGAAACCCAATTAATAGTTTTAATTATGGATGAGTATGTAGAGGTAAAAATTAGTTTGAAAATCATATAAAATTCTATGTAAACTGTTTTTAAAAATAGAAAAACCTTCGATACGACGTGCGTCCCGCCAATCCGGGCGACGTAGTCATGCAACGTAAGCATCGAAAGGTGCGTACGGATATTGCGGACGTGCGAGATTTGACGGAATTCAAATTGGTTGCGTGTGCGCTACGAATTTGATGCGTATCCGTCGAAAACCCCCGTATCGGCCTCTGTGCAAAATTTTCAATTACTTTGTGCACGTTCGTCAGATCGAGACGAAACTTGCGCCATCAGGACCGTATCATTTTTCTGGTCCTGTATGCCAAGTTTGGTCTAATTCTGAGACAGTTGATCGGATTATCGTTTCGGAGATAGTTGTGATGATTTGGACTTTATGGCTTAGCAGTTGACTATATTCTGTTGGATCTGCGTGCAAACTCCAGGTAAGATACCTTGCCTCCCTCTACAGTTTAATTTTATGCTTATAGTTTTTTCTGTGATTATTTGGTTAACTTTTGGTTACTCTAGTTCTATGGTTTTATATGTTATTATCAGTTCTCTAGTCGACTTGATTTATATATGTTCTTCATACCATGTTCACTAGCTCTTTGACTTGCCTGTATATCATCTTCATGACTTGATAGTGTAGATATGCCAGGCTTGTTCACCTTATGAGTTCATATTAGAGTTTCCCTTACCTGGGTCTTGACTGAGTTGTACCATGTCGTTACTTGTACCTCGACTGGTTCGTGTCATAGAACGAATACGTGTAATTGAACTGCTAAATCCTTGATATTGTTTCCTTGGCACCAGAGAGTCCACTCGGGACGAGGGTGTTTTTTTGATCTGTTTACATCCGTGAGTCCACACTCGGGACGAGGATGTCGATTATTTGTACCAGAGAGTCCACACTCGGGACGAGGGTGTTTACATCAGAGAGTCCACACTCGGGACGAGGATGTTATACTTGTACCAGAGAGTCCACACTCGGGACGAGTGTGCCTTACCATGAACTAACCAGAGAGTCCATACTCGGGACGAGGGTTAGTACTAACCAGAGAGTCCACACTCGGGACGAGGGTTAGTGATTAGTTCAAACCTGTGAGTCCACTCGGGCCGATGGTTTGGTATTCCATTGATCTCGTGTTCGCTTGTTCATTCAGTAGTTCAGTTATGTGTAGTTGTTCTTGTATTCCAGTTGTAGTTACCTGTCAGTAGCCACTTGTCGTTAGTCACTTGTTAGCAGATTGGTCGTAGTCTTTTACCATGTTAAGTGTTGTTCCTTGTTATATACTGTTTATATATTATCATGCATGATTAAACTGCTAGATAGGCATGTTTATAAGTATCTTGCTATGTCCTCTGAGGACCTGATGATCTCTTCAGGTTTAGCGATTGCATGGAGTTAGCTAGTATTTCTGGATGACAGATGTGATGATACGCTTGCTAGATTCAGGTATCATTATTATGTTTATTATCTGCTCGTGCTTTCATACCTTATCATGAGATATCCTGTTTCTTGATTCAGTTTTAGACTCTTGTTACTTTTTTTAGAGTCTTATCGGACATATATGCTAGTGGGCTGTAGACCACGACCCACACTCTTCATTCATGTTTCGTACACTTATTGTGGATTGAGGTATAGATTGCATTGCCATGATTTGGCAGTATACCATAGCCTTGACAGCGTTTACGTACGTATTCGAGTCGGGCTGGAGTCTGTTCGATATGTAGCTGGCTTGCTCACGAGCTCGCGTCCGAAAAGCGGGTGCGGGTCGTGACAAGTTTTTTTGGTGGCCCATTCCGGTCAGAGCATATCGTACCGGTTACATAACTGTACTGGTACGAGCCTGCGACTATGACTAAACCTTAGAAATTTTAATCTACACTGCCTTGAAAATTCTCCTAAAAATTTCTCTACGTCCTTGAAAACTCCATAATTACTCTCGATTATACTTTCTTGCTTTCCGTACCATTGATTCTCGTCCCTCTTTATCTCGAGGTGACGAATGATCGTGCTGTTTAGAATTCATCAAAAATTTCTAAGTTATAGTATAACATTGCTTGATTATTGAGTTTTGATTTTTTTATAAATATGAGGGATTATAGATGCCATATGCCCTAGATATCTGTTGGTAGAATTGTTAGCAACTAGTTAGAAGATTATAAGGTTTTAGTGACCGTAATTTTGAAGAGTAGTATGACCAAAGGTGGGTAGAAGTCCTCAAGTATTCGAAGTTATAAAATGACTAGAGAAGGTCATAAAATATTTTTGGAGAAATTAAATTTGAGAAGATTAAGGTAATAGTAGACTTTAATTTTTAAGGAATAGTTATGAATTAGAATTTCGAGGAAGAAATTATTTTTAAGGTGGGTAGATTTGTAACTCCTCCTCCCAAATTTTTTTAAAATATTATTATTATTATTATTTATTTGATTTAAATGGTGATTTTTAGATTTTTATAAATAATTATTTAGTTAGTCCTTACGATAGATGACTTTAGTCATGGTTGAGTTTTGAAGTACAAGGTGACCAGAAATAGTGTCACTCCCCGTTTCCGGAATGCATATTTTTATACATGTACAACTCATGAGTATTTATTTAGTATTTATCATGTAGTATTCTGTATTTAAATTCCTTTGAAATTTTCATGTTAATTAATTATCTGCTCTTTAAATTCCATGATTAATTTATTTCCTGCAATTTTATTTCTGCATTTTCTTCCTGCTTTTATTTTCTGCTTTTAGTCTTGCTTATTTGGTTCGGCCTTATTGGGTTCGGATTGGTGGTGGACAACCCGGCCCACTAGCTCCCACCTACCACCCCCTTCCTATTTAAAGCTTCGATCTCTTTCTCTCTCCTCATTACTTCATTCTCACCATTACTTCTTCTTCTTCCTCTCATTACTTCTCCATCTAACCAGCAGCAGCAGTAGGCAAGTGCAAACTTGCTCCTTCTCCACCCATTTTTATGGTTCATTTGCCTTCTTCTCGTGATTCCAAGAGAGATTAGTTCTTAGCATTTTTGATTTTTCGGCTGGTTTTCTCTAGATCTAAGTTATAGTATTTCGGCTGTTCATGGGTTCTTGGTCCACCAACTTAGCGTGTATTTTGGCACTGGAGCGAAGGCTCCATGGGACTTGGAGTTTGGGAGATGTTTCACGCACACGTTCTTACGTGCTCGCGTAAACATCAGCCCAGTCACGCACACGTCTATACGTGTTTGCGTGTATTTCAGTCACGCTAACGTTCTCATGAGCGTGCGTGTATTTCAGTCATGCTCATGTCTGTGCGTGTCTGCGTGACTTTTGAGTTACGTCCACTCTGTGCGTGCGTGTATTTTTAGTCACGCTCGTATTTGAGTACGTGTATTTTCAGTCACGCTCGCGTTGTCTGCGTGTATTTGAGTCACGTTCCTGTCTTTGTACTGCGTACGTGACTTTTCACGCTCATGTCCCTGAGCTTGCGTGCGTGACTTTTCACGATCACATTGTGCGTGACTTTTGGCGTGCGTGACTTTTCACCCTCACGCTGCGCGTGCGTGCGTGAATTATTTGTCACGCTCATACGCTCACGTTGCCATTCGTATCACTTGTCACGCATCACTTGTCACACCTCCCTGTTCACGCTCACGCTTACCAGTGTGTACTACTTTTTACGCTCGCTCCTTCATGCCAGACTTGGCATACTTTTCACGCATACGATTTTTGCGTGACTTTTGGACTTAGCTTAGACTTGTTAGCATGACTTCCTGACTTGGGAGTTTTAGTTGTTCTATATTTTATTCATTTAATGTTGGCATGATAATTCCCTATTATATCCTTACGCCTTTTTGCATGAACCCGAAAATCTTATCATGTTAATATTTTAATACCTATGGTTGTGTATTAGTGCCAAGTGTCTGGATTGGTATATGGATATCCAGTGAGACTGGAACTTGACCTTGAGAGTTATAGACTCAACCCTATTTAATGCTAATGACTTTCATGCCTTGTCACCATTAATGACGATGGTTATCTTGACTAATTTGATCATGCGTTCCTAGTTGGAACTAAGAGACTGGCTAGTCGTCTTATTGAAATAAATGAATGAGACACGTTCATGTTATGAACTATTGCAATCGACTGGCTGATCCCGAAATATTGACATACATGCACATGCAGGCTTCAATTTATTTATTTATTTATTTATTTATTTATTTATTTTCTACAAAAGAAGCATGTGTATTTTATGGTCAAGACATGATTACCGTGGTTAGATTTGATTGTTGCATTACGCTATATAAGATCTGCAACCTAACCGTACTGGTATCGTTGTAGAGTTGTGCATATCGTACCCCGTACGAAAGTACTCATTTGAATGACCATAATCCACGGCATAGGATTTCACTCAACGTAGGGACTATTAAGTTAAATAAAACAATGATTGCATGGAGAGAATGGATTCCCGAGTTCTTACATGGCAGCCCCCTTGGGACGAGTAGTACCCGACGGGCCGGCTAGTTCTCACAGATACTGTAAATCTGCCACACGGACAGGAAACAGTATCTGCTTTTATTATTATGGTATATTGTATATTGACGGGCGTCCTGCTAGGACTCGTCTACTTCATGCATGGCGCACATGATTGACTGGATAGACTAGCCTTGCTCGTACATAGTAAGAACTGAGGAATCCCTAATTGCATAATTCCAGGATAACTTGGGACTCACAATAGCAAGCCGTAGGATTTGATTAGCCATTCAAGATGATTTGTTTGTGTACTGTACTACTCTGTTACCTAACTGGGATGATCAGAATGTCAGGACATGACGGATCAACTTCTGTCCTTGTTTGGTTGGGAGGTTGGTTCGAAGTATCGTGATGTGATGTGAATCCTAGTAGCAAGCAGAGATCTAGTATTATATTCTTTTACTTACTGGTTTATGTCCTTTATATCGTCCTTCCTTGTGGTACTTGCTATTAGAGGTCTAACCTCTCTGGTTTTGTATGGCCAGATTTAGAGCCGGTTCCCGAGGACTCAGCTTACTTCTACCTCAAGGATGGCCAACACTAGGAGAATGATTGCAGGAGGACTCGAGTGGGTCCCTTACTTCGCCGCTCGTTTTGCTATTTACTTTATACTTAGCCGTTTGGCACCGACATGTTAGTCGGATTATCTCGCACTTACTTTTACATAATTGTAATTAAGTCAGACTGCAGCTGATAACAATTGTGTATACTTGTTATATCATCTGGCTATGTTTTGTAAGGCCAGATCTCAAGAACATCTTGACTGAGCGTTTGGGACGCCTTACTGCTTTATCTTACATGTTCTCTATTTATGCTTCTTGATTGAATGATTGAGACAATAGATGTGAAATGACCATAGTAAGACTTTCATGTAGTATGCACCCCCTCGTCTGGTTAGACAGCATTGATCGTATTATACGGTATTCATCTACCCGTAATACGTAGCTGGCTGAGTCATTCCCCCGCTCTCTAGTATTCTGGTTCTGGGGCGTGACAAGGTTTTAGTGGTGGCCCATGCAGGTCTGATTTCAGACTTGTGGGGTGTTTTGATTTATAGGATGTCTCAATCACACATATTTTCCCTTGATCTCCTGATTCGTTATTCTCAACTCTTGCTTGACATTCCGATATCCTTTGACTTCATTGATCCTTCATGTCCGATCGTTTGATTGTTCTCTTATCCCTTTTCTTAGGGGCACTTCGTCTGTATCGGTCAGAGCTGGGCAGCAACAACAAGAGCAACATGGACAACCTGACCAGGTTGGTCAGCAACAAGGGCCAGTCTCACCTCAGGAGGCTACCAAGGAAGAAGTGATAGTAGAACCAGCGGTTGGACCGCAGTATCCAGATATTCCAGACCCATCCATAGTTCCACCTATCCCTGTGGGAGTGGACACACCAGCCCTTCTGGAGATCATGAGAGGAATGATGGCTGCTCAGCAACATCAGATGTTGGCCCAGCAGCGCATGCACACTCAGCTACAAGAGCAGAATGTGTTGTTCAACCAAGGATTGCAGACGGCTTTGGAAAGAGGAGTGAGGGCTGATTCAGGAGCATCCGCCAAGTTTTGCAAGTACAACCCCCGCCGTTTCGAGGGCACGGAGGATGCCATCTCAGCAGATGCATGGCTTAAGGACATGGAGGCTATTCTGACAGCAGCTAAGGTACCGGCAGCAGAGCGTGTAGATCTAGTGAAGTTGTTACTTCAGGATCTCGTACGTGATTGGTGGGAATCAGAGGAAGTGGGCATCAGACGTCCTGTGGCTTGGGACGATTTCACTGCAAGATTCAAGACCAAGTACTATGGAGTTGTGGCGCAGTTTGAGCTACAACAAAAGTTTATCAGCCTCAGACAGGCCGGCAAGACTGTAGATGCTTATGTAGCGGAGTTCTGTAGATTGAGTAGATTCGCCCCAGAGATGGTAGCAACAGAGCGCCAGAGGGCCATGAGGTTTCAGCAAGGGTTTCACCTTGAACTCTTGCAATTGATAGAGGGGCACAATTACCAAACTTTTGATGAAATATTAACGGCAACTCGAAGGCATGAGATCACTATTCAGAGGCTTGCAGTAAGGACTGGGGGTCATAAGAGATCCCACAGTCAGATGGAAGGAGGGAGGAGCAGCGCCCCGAACAACAGCACCGTCCACTGGTATTCGTATCCACGATGTGGCGATACGAGGACCAGCACCACCACCCAGGCAGCAGCAACAGCAACAGAGAAAGAACCAGCAACCCCCGGCGGGCTGCACTTATTGTGGGAAGATGGAACACACTAGAGATGTGTGTCGGACATTGAATGGACTGTGTCTAATATGTGGAAATCCAGACCATCGGGTTACCACATGTTCCATGAATTCGAGGTCAGGAGGACCAGGGCAACAGTTTCTTGCTCTGCCAGCACCAGGGGCAGGCCAGTATCGAGGGCCAGCGATGGCAGTAAGGCCGTTGGCACAACGTCTATTAGTACCGCAGGCTCAGATGTTTCGGCAGCAGGGACCGCCGACGCAGCAACACCAGTATAGACCACCCCAGCATCATCAAGGAAGGCGCCAGCAGCAGCACCAGGCTAGGCCACAGCATGAAAACCAACAAGGAGGTCGAGGGCAGGCATTCACTCTGTCCTTGGAGGAGGCATTGGCATCGGAAGATGTTGTGGCAGGTAACATTCTCGTCGCCTCATATCCCGCAGTAGCATTGTTTGATTCGGGAGCATCTCATTCATTTATATCTGCACGATTTGCGACACGACTAGGAATGGAGCTCGAGGCATTGCCAGGGAGGTTGAGTATACTCACTGGCAATGGGCTCGTAGGAGTTAGTAGAGTTATCCTAGCATGTAGCGTTGTAGTTTGCGGGCATCCTTTACCTGCCCGGTTGATAGAATTTCCTGTTGGAAATTTCGACGTCATCTTAGGCATGGACTGGCTGAAAGACAGTCATGCGACAATAGATTGTCGTAGAGGGAGTGTATCTTTTGATATTCCAGGCATGAAGCGATTCACCTTAGTCAGATCAGAGGCAACTCAGCAAGAGCAGGGAGTAGTAGTGGCAATGGAAGAAGTTCAGATTCCGAAGGTAGTTGAAGAATTTCTAGACGTATTTCCCGAAGAACTTCCAAGTCTACCACCGGTTAGAGATATTGAGTTCAGTATAGAATTGGTACCATGAACTAAACCGATATCAGATCGGGTTTACAGAATGGCGGATTCGAAGCAGGCCAAGGTATATCAACATATAGAGGAACTGAAGGAGAAGAAGTTCATCCAAGCTAGCGTGTCACCATGGACAGCACCAGTGGTACTTGTGGAAAAGAAGGATGGGTCATCCAGATTATGCATTGACTACAGGAAGCTTAACGCGGCAACAGTGAAAAACAAGTACCCATTATCCAGGATCGACGACTTATTTGACCAGTTGAGCAAGGCTAGAGTTTTCTCCAAGATAGATCTTCGTTCAGGGTACCATCAGGTGAGGGTTCGGAAGGAAGATATTCCCAAGACAGCATTCAGGTCGAAGTATGGGCATTATGAGTTCTTAGTAATGCCGTTTGGTTTGACCAATGCTCCAGCAATATTCATGGATTTGATGAATCGTATCTTTATGCCATACTTAGACCAGTTCGTCGTTGTGTTTCTTGACGACATTCTCGTATACTCTGCTAGTGAAGAGGAGCATGAAGACCACCTCAGGACAGTATTGCAGGTTCTGAGGGAGAACCAATTGTATGCCAAGCTCAACAAGTGTGAGTTCTGGACGGATCATATTTTATTTTTGGGTCATATCATATCAGGACCTGGAGTAGCAGTAGATCCCAAGAAGGTAGAAGCAGTAGAGAGTTGGCCAGTACCCAAGACCGTAGCAGATGTGCAGAGTTTCTTGGGATTGGCAGGATATTACAGAAGGTTTGTGTCAGACTTTGTAAGACTTTCAGCGCCCATGACCCGCTTGACCCGAAAGGATGTACCATTCATTTGGTCGGCAGAATGTCAGGCATCATTTGAGACTTTAAAGCAGAAGTTGATATCAGCACCTATTCTTACATTGCCAGTTGGACCCGGAGGTTTTACGGTATATTGTGATGCGTCAGGTAAAGGAATTGGATGTGTCCTCATGCAGCATGGGAAGGTGATAGCATATGCATCTAGGCAGCTTCGGGACCACGAAAAGAATTACCCAACTCATGATTTAGAGTTGGCGGCAGTAGTGTTTGCTCTGAAGCTTTGGAGACATTACTTATATGGTGATCGAGTGGAAATGTACACAGACCATAAAAGTCTGAAGTACATCTTTACTCAGAAGGAACTAAACATGAGGCAGAGGAGATGGTTGGAGTTGATCAAGGATTATGACGTGGAGCTTCAGTATCATCCAAGCAAGGCGAATGTAGTAGCAGACGCTCTCAGCAGAAGAGGCGACGCATTTATGTTGACAACACAGAAGCATATCTTAGAAGACCTTCAGGAGATGGACATCGAAGTTATATTTCCTAGTGATGTAGGAGTTCTAACTAGTCTACAAGTCCAATCTGACTTGGTAGACAAGATCAAGGCAGCTCAGGCATAAGACCTAAAGATTTAGAAGCTTAGGGCAGAATGTGAGTCAGGACTCAGGAAGGAGATGAGGATTCACGAAGATGGTACACTTAGGTTCGGATCGCGTTTATGTGTGCCTAGTGGAGATATCAGACAGGAGATCATGGCAGAAACTCACAGTTTTCAGTATTCTATTCACCCTGGAGGGACCAAGATGTACCAAGATATCAAGCAGCATTTCTGGTAGAACGGAATGAAGAGAGAGGTAGCTAGATTTATTTTCCGTTGCTTGGTATGTCAGCAGGTGAAGGCAGAACAGCAGAGGCCAGCTGGGTTATTGCAACCGCTTCCTATCCCGAAATAGAAATGGGATCATATTACAATGGACTTTGTGACCGGTTTACCGAGATCACCAAGTGGTAAGGATGCTATTTGGGTGATAGTAGACCGACTTACAAAGGTAGCACACTTTCTTCCTTTCAGAGTAGGGCAATCTACAGAAAAGTTGGCAGAGTTATATATGCAACAGATAGTCAGGCAGCATGGAGTCCCTGTCAGTATTGTGTCGGATCGAGATACCCGCTTTACATCACATTTTTGGAAGAGCTTACATCATAGTCTGGGTACCAAGTTAAGATTTAGCACGGCTTACCATCCGCAGACGGATGGGCAATCAGAAAGAATGATTCAGACTTTAGAAGACATTTTGCGAGCTTGCACTTTAGATTTTGGAGGATCTTGGAAGAGCCACCTGCACTTGGTCGAGTTTTCATATAACAATAGTTATCAAGCCAGTATCCAGATGGCGCCATTTGAAGCATTATATGGTAAAAAGTGCAGGTCACCGCTTGCATGGGATGATATCGGAGAGAGGAAGATGTTAGGCCCGGAGATGATTGTTCAGACGGTTGAAGTGGTTAAGGGAATTAGAGAGCGACTTCGAGTTGCGCAGGATCGGCATCGTCATTGGGCGGACCAGCATCGTAGGCCGCTAGAGTTCTCTGTTGGGGACCACGTATTCTTGCGGATCTCACCTACTCGTGGTGTCATTAGATTTGGCGTTCGCGGGAAATTAAGTCCGCGGTACGTAGGCCCATTCGTTATCCTTGATCGGATAGGCGATGTTGCTTATCGTTTATCACTCCCACCTTCGTTACGAGAGGTGCATGACGTGTTTCATGTATCTCAATTACGTAGGTATGTATCGGACCCAAGCCATGTCGTCGATCATTCTGAGCTGGTTGTTGGTACCAACCTGTCTTACGAGGAACAGCCTGTGTCCATTTTGGACCAAAGAGAGAAGATACTCAAGAACCGAACAATTAGTCTTGTCCGTGTTGCTTGGGGTCATCACTCCTTGGGAGAGTCAACGTGGAAATGTGAGGATGATATTCGATCACGGTATCCACACCTGTTTGACTCACAAGGTATATCTCTTTCTGTATACCTTGATTGTCTGGATTTCTCATGCTTATCGCTTTATAGGTAGAGCTACTTGATATCGTAGATTGATGGATTTACATATATAGTACTTGCTTTTGATATGGTAAAAACAATTGCTTATTCACTAGAATTGCTTGATCACTAGAATTGTTTGTATTAGTTCAGCCCCGATGTTTCTATCCTGCTTGGATTTGAAATTCCGAGGACAGAATTTTTCTAAGGTGGGTAAAGATGTCACTCCTCGTTCCCGGAATGCATATTTTTATACATGTATAACTCATGAGTATTTATTTAGTATTTATCATGTAGTATTCTGTATTTAAATTCCTTTGAAATTTTTATGTTAATTAATTATCTGCTCTTTAAATTCCATGATTAATTTATTTCCTGCAATTTTATTTCTGCATTTTCTTCCTGCTTTTATTTCCTACTTTTAGTCTTGCTTATTTGGTTCGGCCTTATTGGGTTCGGATTGGTGGTGGACAACCCGGCCTACTAGCTCCCACCTACCACCCCCTTTCTATTTAAAGCTTCCATCTCTTTCTTTCTCCTCATTACTTCATTCTCACCATTACTTCTTCTTCTTCCTCTCATTACTTCTCCACCAAACCAGCAACAGCAGTAGGCAAGTGCAAACTAGCTCCTTCTCCACCCATTTTTATGGTTCATTTGCCTTCTTCTCGTGATTCCAAGAGAGATTAGTTCTTAGCATTTTTGATTTTTTTGGCTTATTTTCTCTAGATCTAAGTTATAGTATTTCGGCTGTTCATGGGTTCTTGGTCCACCAACTTAGCGTGTATTTTGGCACTGGAGCAAAGGCTCCATGGGACTTGGAGTTTGGGAGATATTTCACGCACACGTTCTTACGTGCTCGCGTAAACATCAGCCCAGTCACGCACACGTCTATACGTGTTTGTGTGTATTTCAGTCACGCTAACGTTCTCATGAGCGTGCGTGTATTTCAGTCACGCTCATGTCTGTGCGTGTCTGCGTGACTTTTGAGTTACGTCCACTCTGTGCGTGCGTGTATTTTTAGTCACGCTCGCATTTGAGTGCGTGTATTTTCAGTCACGCTCGCGTTGTCTGCGTGTATTTGAGTCACGTTCCTGTCTTTGTACTGCGTACGTAACTTTTTACGCTCATATCCCTCAGCTTGCGTGCGTGACTTTTCACGATCACATTGTGCGTGACTTTTGGCGTGCGTGACTTTTCACCCTCACGCTGTGCGTGCGTGCGTGAATTATTTGTCACGCTCATACGCTCACGTTGCCATTCGTATCACTTGTCACGCATCACTTGTCATACCTCACTGTTCACGCTCACGCTTACCAGAGTGTACTACTTTTTACGCTCGCTCCTTCATGCCAGACTTGGCGTACTTTTCACGTATACGATTTTTGTGTGACTTTTGGACTTAGCTTAGACTTGTTAGCATGACTTCCTGACTTGGGAGTTTTAGTTGTTCTATATTTTATTCATTTAATGTTGGCATGATAATTCCCTATTATATCCTTACGCCTTTTTGTATGAACCCGAAAATCTTAGCATGTTAATATTTTAATACCTATGGTTGTGTATTAGTGCCAAGTGTCTGGATTGGTATATGGATATCCAGTGAGACTGGAACTTGATCTTGAGAGTTATAGACTCAACCCTATTTAATGCTAATGACTTTCATGCCTTGTCACCATTAATGACGATGGTTATCTTGACTAATTTGATCATGCGTTCCTAGTTGGAACTAAGAGACTGGCTAGTCGTCTTATTGAAATAAATGAATGAGACACGTTCATGTTATGAACTATTGTAATC